>PVIC010019095.1:0-30912 GCA_004025085.1 Thryonomys swinderianus | reverse complement strand
ATGAGGGGAAGGAATAAATATGATACAGAAAGAAAATAAAAGAGCATGTATAAAGGGGGGAGGAGGGGGGAGTGGGTAGGGATATGGGTAAAAATGAGAATTAACTTGTGGCATATACTGGTACAAATTTCCCAATGTTATATGTGATTTTGAGATGTATATAAATTGTACCAATAAAGAATTCAATTAAAAAAATGCAAAAGGTAGATTTTCACAGTGAAAGGTTATAGTCTGATATCTTGAGTTTCCAGAGCTTGTTATTCCTTGCTTTTAGTTGCTTGTATACCGCAGTAAATAAAACACAGAGCTCCTACTGTGTGCCAGGCACAGTGCCATGAGGCATGTATGCAGTGCCCAGTCCAGGAGTGGTTAACAGTCATGCAATCCACTGTCAAGTACAGTGTGGTAAGTGCGTTAGCTCAGTGTGGACTGTGAAATGAAACTAGGTGCTTGCAAGGAGCACCTAAGCTGACCCTTTGTTAGTATTTGAGAGATTCTTTTTTAAAAATTGATTTTATTGGTACATTTTATGCATACATTATGATCACATTCAATACTGAGAATTTGTACCTGTACTTGACATATTTTGAATCTCATTTTTTCCCATTCTCCTACTCTCCCTATACCCTCATCCTTTATATACATAAAACTTTGTTTCCTTTTTCAACTATCAAATTTTTTCTTTCCTTTTTTACTTTCCCCTACCCCCTTTCCCTTTTCCCTTTGATTTTCTTACCATTTCATGTTACCAATCATTCATTTTGTAGCTCATTTATACCAGTTTCTCATACTAGTGAAATGAAAAAGTATTTATCTATGTATGTCCTATTTATTTCACTTCTGACTGTGTCCTCAAGGTACATCCTTTTGAGTATAAATAACTCTAACTTATTGTTTTTTTTATGGCTGAATAATATTAGTAATGGAGAGATTCTGAGGAGAATTTACTCCAAGGCTTCTAGAGACCTTTCCACATCTGGTCCAGACCTAGTCTGAGGTGTACCTGCTGATAACTGATCTACCTTTTAGCAGACTGCTACAACTTGCGATGTACATGGAAGAAGGAGGTGAAAATATATAGAGAAGAGTTACACAGTACTTGAGAAAGTGCACAAGTTAGAACCAATGCAGGAACAAAGGACTTTACAATAAATACTTCTGTTATTAGTCAAGAAAAAAGTAAGAATTATAAAAATAAGCTGATGGAAAAATAACTAAGATTGAAGTTCAACCTTAAGAAATTTCTCAGAAGATATCTCTCAGAAGATACTGTTAACTTATGGTAATAATAGGTTACCTAAAGTAGTCAGGTTCCTGAAGACAGGGAAAAGAATAATCACTTCTAGAGTTTGGGGAGTGCAGTAAGGAAATTGGGAGTTATTGTTCAATAGATACAGAAGTTTAGTTTCTCCAGATGAGAAGAGTTCCATGGACTGATGATGGTTATAGTAAATAGTACAACAATATGAATATGCTTAATGCTACTGAATTATACATTTAAAAATGTTAAATCATTGTGTTGTAGATAATTTTATCATGATTAAAGTAAAATAATTAGAGTGACCTCAGTGTACTCCACAGAATAGGATGAAAAAGGCCAACTGGAAAATTTTCTGGAACTTAGGAAGAGATAATTCAGGTTGTATTAGGCTGAAGTCACAGGAGGTATTGGAAAGAAATTAGAAGGTGATTGACTAGATGTAAACAGAAAGGGAGAGAGAAACTAATTTTGAATGTTGGTTTTACTGTGGGACAACTGAGTGGGTGTGGGGGCCAGTTATTATGACAGGGCATGAAGATAGAAAAGCAAACCTCAAGGGGCAAATGGTGAATTTAGCTTAGATTACACACAGGTTTGAAGCATCTGTGAAACATCAGAGATAGACATCTCTTTTCTCAACCTCTTCACACTCTCTTTACTTTGGTCACTCACACACTTTTGGCTTTCTTTCTGTGTACACTTTACACAAAGAGGTAAAATTTTGTTCATGCCAGGTGTGTTATTATATCACTGTGACAAAGAGCTTTTAGAAGTAACTTTTAGGATTAGTAATTATGTGGTTGGCTCACACAAGATTTATTTCTTGAAGCTGAAGGAATGGTTAATGCAATGGAACAGATTGTGTCTCCAGTGGACTCAGAAATCCAGATGCAGAACACTGACAAGAAGCTTACTTAGGCACAAGGCCAAGTTCATTTTATTTTCCTTCACTGTTATGCATCTCCTCTAGAATGTCACTGATGGTGTAGATATAAAGATTAATTGCCATAACTGGAACACACCAACTGTTTCCTTTTGCTCTGTTTTCCTTCCTGTGCATAAGTTGTTTTCATAAAAATAACATTATGGGTCTCTGAATTTAGTTGCTTATATTTGATGATGAGTTGAGATGCTAACAAAGCAAATTAGGACACAGTACTTAAGGCAGAATGGTAGATCAATCATGTTTTGATGTTATCCATTTGGTAGCAGTCAGTAGTGAAAGATATTTCTCCTATATTAATACAAGTATAATGATTAAAGCAAGAGCTCTGAATTTAGATGAGCTGTGTGCACTGCTGGATAGCCATGAAATTCTAAGCAGATATTTTTTTTTTTTTTTTTTTTTTTGAGACAGGGTCTCGCTTTGTAGTTCAGGCTGGCCCTGAGCTCACTATGGTGCCCAGGCAAGCTGCCGCGAACTCAGCAATCCTCCTGTCTCTGCCTCCCAAGTGCTGGGATGACAGGCGTGAGCCACCACGCCCGGCATTGTGGTATGCGGTGTTGATTGTTGGTGGGCGTGTCTCCACACCCAGCATTATATGTGGTTACCGGGGATCGAACTCAGGTCCTTGCGCTTGCGAGGCAGGCTCCGGAACCCCTGAGCTCACCCTCCGGCCCCCTAAGCAGATATTTTAACAAGAAGAACCTTGATAATTAAAAGGAGGGTAAAAGCACCTTATTTGTGGGGTTGTAAAAATGAAAGGAGATACATGTGAATGGGCTCATCACAGCACCTACCATACAGTAGACAGTTCACAAGTATTAGTTGCTCTTTCCTGTGGTTACATTATGAAATACCATTATTTACTTAGATAATTCCAGGCTAAATAGACAGAGGACCACAACAGCCATGTAAACATTCCCACCTTCTTAGATATATTCTTACTAGTAAAACTCTCAAGTTTTAGGGTCCCCAGGATAATCTCACACATACTAGTGAGTGTGGAGTTTGTCATGTTCTTTTGCATTCTGGTTGTAAGCAAACATTTGCTCCTGAGGCTGCCTGTTTTTGTGGAACAAATGCAAAAGTGCTAGTAAACTTCTGGTGATTTCTGGAAAATCACAGGGAAACACTATTGCCTCCTCCCATTTCCCCTCATCAAGGCTAGACCGTGCCCAGTGCCAGTGCCGTGCTCTGAGCCAGCATTACCAGAGATAATGAACTACTTGTTTTTTTCTCCTGGTGTGGTGAGAATCTTTTTTCTATTATCATAATACCTTATTTATTTTCCTTTTAAATCTTAGATCTTTTAAGTCCTTCAGAACTTAACATAAGTCTATGGGAGTCAGGCTGGGGAAAATTTGACTAACTGGTATGATGCCAAAAATCTACTCTCTTTTCCAGCACTAAAACTTTATTACCAGGCCAGTTTTTTTAGTGTGAAAGCCTCTCTTTTCTTAGGTTCAGTTATTTTTCAAGAATTCTTTTCAAATTTTCATACAAGTCAAACTGTTTCCTCCCAATCCTCTTAAGGGCACCTGAGCAGTATCTCAGATAATTTGAGATAAGTACTTTTTGTGATGTCATTGAAAATTTTACAACAGTTTCACTGGTAGTTGAATTTTTAGAAAAGTCTTCTACCAAAGAGGAGAGAGGAGATTGGAAAGAAGAGAAAGAGTATTATGAAATGATTGTGGCAAGTATGAGCAGGAGAGGTGGGGGTGGAGGCACAGTGAAAATTATGGGAACTTGATCTTTAGAGGTAGTCATTGAAAGAAAAAGATATATGCTAGTGGCTTGGAGGAAGAACACACAGATGAAACTGGTGACTAGATGGAAGGAAGCCCTGGAAATTTGTATGATTCTGAGTTTTGGGCTACTAAACTTGATGTATAAAACAGTAAAAATTAAAATCCCAGATCCTTGAAGGTGATTAGAGCAATGTGTGCCTCCACTGACCCTGCTTTAAAACCACCAGCTCCCTAAATCCCTTGTTTAGTTTGAAATTATCTTCCTTTTGCTTTTCTCTAGGCAGAAGGCTTGTAATTTGATGTATTTGTCTCTTCAGCACCTGGAGGAGGTGGCATAGCTACATTATTCCTCACAGACATGCTGCTGAATTGGACTCCCAGAGTAACCTGTCAACTTTTACATTATTGCCTAGTCTCAGTGAGAGTGTGATTAACTGTTCTTACTTTAGTAAGAAATGGCAAACTGATTAGATTAGCGTAGTTCTGGATATAGCTGAGGGGATTTAGTGAAGACAGAAGACCCACCCTGGATATGAGTGGTACTAGCCAATAAAAAGAAGTCTTGCCACTATTTTTTTGGAGGAACTCCAGTGTTTGCTTTCAACATCCATCTCCTGGCCTCCAGTGCAGACTCTGGGGCTTCTTGGTACAGACTCATATGGGACACTTCAGCAAGCTCTAGGCTTGTACTGTCTGACTGGCTTCTTTGGATCTCTAGTGTATAGACAGCCATTTTACACTGGCTACTATAAGCCTTCCTTATAATTCCTTATGTTTTTATATTTTTTATATTAAACCCGTTTGTCTAGTGAGTACTGACTACTACAGGGAAGAACTAAGAACTTCAGAATTTCTTATGTACTGATGTGAGATATTATTCTAAGCACTCAAATTTATTTTTTAGTGTTCTTCATATGCCCACAGACAGGAATAATTTAAGGACCAAAGGAATAATTAAGAACCAAAGAGTCAGTTTGCATGTGCCTGACTGTCTTCATAGCCTGTCTTTAGGCTCCAGTCTATTACAAGTACTTTAAGAAGAACATTGGTTATATTTCTGAGATATTTATCTGAACATTCGCACAAATGAACAGCAGTTGGCACAGCTTAACATTGTCCTAAGAGGATTTGGAGGACCACTTCAGTTGGCCATTTGCTCTTTTGTTAGAGTCCTCCTGTTGGGCTCTGGTTGCTTAGAGAACTTCACAGGGCAATGTAGTAGGAATGGGCTTCAAAGTCCTTGTGGCTAAGTCCTTCACTCCTCATATCAGAGAGCAGATTGTCATGTTCTGAGAAGAGTGAAAATAATGATGGTCTAATTCATAATAGTGAATAGTGATAGAAAAAGTGCATCAATTACCTGGAACTGTCCTTTTTCATGCATTTTCTCATATAATCTTCACAAGAATTTTAGGAGACAACTATTATTGTCCTTCTTTATAAATAGAGACCTCAAACCCCTAGAGCATAAATAACATTAGCAAAAGTCATGCACTTTATAGGACTCAGAGATGGAACAGGAGTACATGGTTTTCTCTCATAACATACAAGCATAGCAATAATGCTTTCAGTGTCTTAATTCCAAGGCAAGACTTCTGGTGGGAATGCTAGGAGCCAAGGTATCTCTCAGAGACTGGCTTTCATGAGGGCTCTATTGCACTGGGGCTTCATTCTCTTAAATTTTTTTTTTAATAAAGAACTTTTTGTAGCAAAGCAAAACCACATGTCCTAGTTCAAAATGTTCTTTAAAAACCCAGCCTGAACTACAAAGCGAGACCCTGTCTCAAAAAAAAAAAAAAATCCTGTAATCTGTACTGTTTACAGAATATGGAGGGAGGTGAGGTATTTATCTTTAAAAATATTACCCTCCTTCCCCTTTCAAAGCCAACTGCAATTGCCTGTCAGTAAAAGTTGCTTAATTATATTAAAAGAATGAAGCAGAGCTGTGGTCTGTTAAAATATTTGCTATCTTTGGCTTTCTGGTTTCCTGATGCTGTAGAACTCTGAGAAGTTGTTTGTCAAACTCCTCCAAATCTGCACAAGTGCAAACCTCCCTTTGCTGAGCTGGGTTCAAAGCAAAATGGAAACATGCCTCTCAATTTTGAAAACAAACACACTTTTTCTGCTCCTGGCTTCCTCCTCTCTAACTTTTCTGCATCTCTTTGTTTGTTTTTTTTTTTTTTTTAAGATAAAACAAAATGCGAGTAAGGCAAACTTTTCTTCTCTGTTAGGAAGGGCTTCAGACACATTTCTGTGTGGTTTAAAGTATGATTTTAAATGTCAGAGATGTCAAAGATGGGCTGGGGATTTAGCTCAAGTGGTACTGTACTGTGCCAACTTTGGATGCACAAGGGCCCGAGTTCAATCCCCAGTACTGATAAAAAAATAAAAGATGTAACTGAAAACATCATTTTCAGTTACATTTTTAATCTTAACCAAGACCAAGCTTGCTTGCTTTCTCTCTCCCTCCCTCTCTTTCTTTCTTTCTTTCTTTCTTTCTTTCTTTCTTTCTTTCTTTCTTTCTTTCTTTCTTTCTTTCTTTCTTTCTTTCTTTCTTTCTTTCTTTCTCTTTCTCTCTCTCTCTCTCTCTCTCTCTCTCTCTCTCTCTCTCTCTCTCTCATTTCTTTCATTTCCTCCCTCCTCCCCTCCCTTCCTCCCCCCTCTCTGTCTCTCTCTTTGTTTCTCTCATTATAGGAATTTAAAGTCAAGAGGCTTGGAAATGAAAGGATGGGAAATAGCTGAGGAAAGAATTTGAATAGAATGGATGTCTCTCTTTCCCCCACTATAGAGAAACTTCCTGAGAAAAGACTTGAAGGAAGCTATTTCCTGACTGATTATTTTCCCCTTGGTGGATTTTGGTAGCTCTGCTCTGTCAGATGATACTTAGAGCCCCACCCTCCTTTTCTTTTCTGCAGGGGGACACAGATGAAATTTCCAGAAGGTGGAGCTGTCTTTTGCTCTGTTCTTGTGATCTAGATGAGATCCTTACTATCAAATACCCTCAAGAGTTGGAGGAGGCACTCATTTCCTACCACACTTTGGAGATGGTGCAGATAATAAAAGTTTACAAATCATATTCATTAGTGAGGGAGAAAAGTTTTAAAACAAATATGAAAATATTAAAACTGAGTGTGGGCAATATGGAATAACCTTGATTTGAAATAGTCTCTTAAAAATGGATTTATTTTTCTCTGATTATGGAAACACTTAACTGTAATACCAAGTGAGCCCTACTCCCACTTTACTAGGGCAGCAGAGAAGAATGGCAAAGTGGCAGTAATAAACATGTATTAACTTCCATGGGGCACAACAAGAGGCTCACAGTATGACGCTGCTCACTGTGAGGTTGCTATATCAGGATGAACAACAACAACAACAACCAAAAAAGCCAACAAAAGCAACTAAAACACCCTGTATTTTTGCTTATTCAAGTCCTTACTTTTACTTTTTAGCTGGACTGCAGGTTTTATGGTATCATGAAGCATCTCATTCTGAATCATTTGGAAAAGCTATTATGCCATTCTTGTTAAAGTTTACTTCACATTTATTGAGACTTCTGGGCTCCTACCAGGCAGTGCGCTGTTATAGCAAGACTGCCCTGATCTTACCCTTGTTCTCCAAGATCATAGTCAATCATCGCTTATATCCTTAGTGAACTCTTCTTTCTTGTTTTTGTATTCATTTTTTTAAAAGTTCTTTATTGTAGACATTAGTCTGCTATCAAAAAAGTAGCTGGTGAAACTTCTGGGAAGATGATGGAGTGGTGAGAAGCAATGAGAGAATCTCTTTGCAATTTACCATTTCCAAACTGGAATATAGCAATTTGAGAAAAAAGAAAGAGGGAAGTGAGTCCTGAAGACCCAGAAAGGATCTGAAGCAACAAACAAAGAGAGCACACACACACAAAACCAAAACGAATAACTTTAACGGAAAGGACGGAGTTCTCTTCCTGAGCTGGCACTCTCAGTGGGGCAGGGGCTGTTGAACCTGTGGAGGACTGGTGACCTCTGATGGCCCATGGACTCCTACAGAGAAACGGGCTAGTGGAAGGGAGCAGAGGTCATACTGGACAGCACCAGCTGCTGTTTTCAACATATATTCTTTGGTTCTGGACAGAGGACACCTCTGTGTGGGTCAAGTAAGGAAGCTCCGCCCACCACCCCAAGGGACTGAGGATCTGTGCACCAGTGGCCCGGGCTACATCCAAAAGGGATTAAATTCTGAGTCTGCCCAGACAAGAGTACCACATGGCATCCATGCTATTCCTGCTTCCTGTCCTCCAGATCGCCGCATCGTATCCCTACATTCCAGCTCCCTGTTCGACACTCATAGGTGGATATGATACTCTTCATCAGTACTCAACAAATATAACCTTGCAGAAGTCAGTTATTATCCCTGCGCAATATTTTAAGAGTTTGTTTGTATCCCTCAGATTGGTCATAACCTCTAAAGCATTAAAATGAAAGGATAGACTAAAAGTGCTATTCATCCAAAAGATTCACTGTAACTAAAGACTTATACCATTGTGCTGGTCCGATGACATTTGCATAACAAGGCTCTGTCCTAAACCAGAGACCAGTGGGGACTTTTTAAAGAAGACAGTGAACAGTAAGGTGAATTAAGGCAGACTCTAGTCATATGAGAGAAGGATGAGGAACTAAGAATGCAAAAGCTGGAGAAAGAATGTTTTTATTTTTTGCAGTCCTGGGGATTGAACTGGGGACCTTGTGCTTGCAAGGTGAGTTCTGTGACACTGAGTTAAATCCTGGGTCCAGGAATGTTTAATAAAGCCAAGATTTTCATCAGGGAAAAATAAAAGTGATCTCATATAGAAAAGGATTAAATATATTCAGTGTAGACCAGAGGCTAATGACTAAAAATTCCAGGCAGACCCATTTTGTTTTAATAAAAGCTATAATAATTTTGTTTTGTTATTGTAACCATAACCAGTTACCATAAATTTAGTGACTGGAAATAATGTGACTTTATCATTTTACAGTTCTGGAGGTCAGAAGTCTAAAATGAGTCTCACAAATCTAAAACCAACATGTTGTTGTGGCTGCATTCCTTGTGGAGGCTCTTGCTTTTCCCAGCTTCTCAAGGCTACCTGTATTCCTCAGCTCTCAACTCCTCCACCTTCAAAACAGCAGTGTAACATCTCTAGCCTCTTTGTCTCTGATGCTCCTGTCTCCTCCTTAAAATGACCTTCTTCTGAGTTAAATTGAGGCTACTTTCTTCCCCTTTTTTATTTTATTTTATAGTACATTAAAATTGCATTCCTTGCAGGGAGTTGGTAAATGCATGTAACACATCTTAATTCTTTTTCCTCTTCTTCCCTTCTCTTCCCACACTACTCCCTCCAAATCTTGGTGCCCTTCCCTTTTGCAGTAATTTCCTATTACTTAGTTCTTACTTTACTCTGGGTTTCTCATATAAGAGAAAGTATGTGATATTTAAGCTTATATGTCTGATTTATTTAATTTAACATTATGGTCTCAAGGTGCTTTTGCTTTTCTACAAATGACTCATTTATCCTTTTTTTATTTTTTATTTTATTTTTATTTTTGAGACAGAGTCTCGCTTTGTAGTTCAGGCTAGTCCTGAGCTCACTATGGTGCCCAGGCAAGCTGCCGCGAACTCAGCAATCCTCCTGTCTCTGCCTCCCGAGTGCTGGGATTACAGGCGTGAGCCACCACGTCCGGCATTGTGGTATGCGGTGTTGATTGTTGGTGGGCGTGTCTCCACGCCCAGCATTATATGTGGTTACCAGGGATCGAACTCAGGTCCTTGCGCTTGTGAGGCCAGCGCCAGAACCACTGAGCTAACTCTCCGGCCCCACAAGTTTATCCTTCTTTATGACACACTACTACTCCATTGTGTACAAATACCACATATTCATTATCCATTTCCTTTGTTGATGGATAGATAAGTCATTTCCAATATTTCACTATTGTGAATTATGCTGCTATAAACATGGGTATACATTCATCACTGTAATGTGGCATTGTTAATTTTTAAAAATTGAATTCTTTATTGGTACATTTTATATACAGCTCATAATCACACACAATATTGGGGAATTTAGACCAGTATATGGCACAAGTTAATTCTTTTTTTTTGCTTTTTGAGACAGGTCTCACTTTGTAGTTCAGGCTGGCCCTGAGCTCACTATGGTGCCCAGGCAAGCTGCCGCGAACTAAGCAATCCTCCTGTCTCTGCCTCCCAAGTGCTGGGATTACAGGCATGAGCCACCACGTCCGGCACTGTGGTATGCAGTGTTGATTGTTGGTGGGCATGTCTCCATGCCCAGCATTATATGTGGTTACCGGGGATCGAACTCAGGACCTTGTGCTTGCGAGGCAGGTGCCGGAACCACTGAGCTAACCCTCCGGCCCTGATAATTCTTATTTTTACCCACATCCCTACCCACCCACAACCCCCACCCCTTATATACATGCTTTTTCATTTTCTTTCCAAATCATATTTATTCTTTCCCCTCATTATGTTCCCACACCAAATTCCTTTTGTATTATTTCTATTTTACAAAAACCATCATACATTCTAGAACTCATTTACATCCACAGGTTCTCATATCAAAGAAAAGATCTGGTATTTGCATATCTGTGATCTATTTCTTTCACTTATTAGTGTGTCCTCTAGGTGTATCCATTTGCACATAAATAAATGAAACTTGTCATTCTTTATGGCAGAGTAATACTCCATTTTATTGAAAAAACACACATCTTCTTTATCCAGTCTCCAGTTGATGGGCATTTGGGTTGTTTCCAAGATTGGGCTATCACAAACTGAGCTGCTATGAACAAGGGTGTACATATGTCTTTCCAAAGTGATTTTTAAAATTCCTTTGAGTAAATTCCTAGCAGGGTCAAATGGGACTTTTAATCCTAGTTTTCCGAGGAATCTCCACACAGAGCTCCACAATGGCTGCACAAGTCTGCAATCCCACCAACAGTGGAGAAGGGTTTCTTTCTCCCTACAGCCTCGCTAGCATTTATCGTTGGTTGATTTTGCAATAGCAGCCATTCTTTGTGGAGTGAGATGAAATCTCAGTGTTGTTTTCATCTGCATCTCTGGATTGACCAGTGATGTTGAACATTTTTTCATATGCTTCTTGGCTGCTTTGATTTCTGCCGCTGAGAAGTGTCTGTTCTTTTCAGATGGCCATTTTTGAATTGGGTCTTTAACCTTGGGGAGGCTGATTTGTTTAAGTTCTTTATATATCGTAGATAATAGCCCTTTGTCTGAAAAACAGCTAGTAGACTTTTCCCCATGTTGTTGGTTGTCTTTTAGCGGTACCAGTGGTTTCTTTTGCTGTGCAGAAGCTTTTCAGTAGGATGAGATCCCATTTGTTGTTTCTTTCTGCTAGTTCTCATGCTATAGAAGTTTCATTTATAAAGTCTCTGCCTAAGCCAACATTGTTAATTTTTCAAAGAAGATACCATAAAAGGTCAACAAATAGACTATAAGGAAAATAAGCAGTATCTTCTGTTGTTCCTCTTTACTTATCAAAAAGTTTTAAAAAATGTTTCTTTGTAATTCAGCTCATTGATTCTTTTTTTCTTTCTGGAGCCACATACATGGGCTAAATCTGTGATTATTTTATACATGATAGTCCTTCAGATACACGAAAAGTTCTTCCATGTCTTCAATTCTATTCTTTAATCATCTGCTTCTTTGAATAGGCTATTGTGTATATGTATTTTATACTAGAGTATGGACTTTAAGATATAATATAAAACTGTCTTTAAATTTTTTTTTGAGACAGTGTCTTGCTTTGTAGTTCAGGCTGGCCTTGAGCTCACTGTGTAGCCCAGGCAAGCTGCCATGAACTCAGCAATCCTCCTGTCTCTGCCTCCCGAGTGCTGGGATTACAGGCATGAGCCACCACGCCCAGCACTGTGGTATGTGGTATTAATGGCTGGTGGGAGTGAGTCACCACACCCACATTCTATGTGGTTAGTGGGATCGAACTCAGGAACTTGCACTTGCGAGGCAGGCACTGGAACCACTGAGCTAAATCTCGGGCCCAAACTGTCTTTAAATTTAATCTCATTACCTTTGTACATTGTTTCAATTATATTTTAAAAATCATTATTATTCAAAAAAATTTTTAAGATTCTATTTGTTGTCTGGCATTTTCTCAGAGGAAAACATTTTCATGAGACTTTTATTTGAAGAGATATTTGTTGTAGCAGTGATTCATTTCTGAATTGAGTAGAGTCATTAAATAATTTTTGTTGCTATCAGTTTATCATCACTGAGTATTATAAGGAGTAAAGCACTTTAGGGAAATAAGAGCTTTGGATTTCTAAGGCTAGCTTTGAGTTCATGTGATATTCTGTTGTTTTGCCTACTTGTCAGGCTCATGGTGAACCAAGTGAATCTGTTCTGAGTGAAACACTAAAGGAAGTTTCTCTGCAGTGATGAAACCTGAGGGAGTGGAACAGTATTGAATAGCTTATTCATTTACTGCTTAAAATGAGAAGGGATGAGGAAGCATTTTTGTTTTTCCTAGAGAACTCTGACATTCAAAATTGAGTAGTTATTCCCTTATTGTTCCTGAGACTTCAGGGATCCCCCCAAAATCAAAGTTAGACTAAGTAGAAATTATGCCCTTAATATATATTTCTCACATTGGCCTGCTTCTGGCATTGAATATTTTATCATTTATAATGTATTCTTTTATGCTTAGTATTGATCATGGGCATAACAGCCTTAGAATTCAGTGCTTTCCAGAAAAAATTTCGGTTCAAAGTAATTTAATTAAGCAAGTTTATTTTCTAAGTTTTAGAATTAAGCTAAATCAGCTGATTGAGAAAGGTCTTGGTCAGAAACTAAAAGAAGAACTTTAAAAGTGAGTTAGGAAAAAAAAGTGAGTTAGAAACTCCCACTGTCATCTCCTTTCATTCTTCTCTTCAACTGTTCCATCTTAGCAGGGAGTTGAACTTTGGGCTCCCTTCCCCAGGAAGCATCTGGGCAAGTGAACATGGCTTCACCATGGTGAGTGAAGTTTTTTCACAGCCTGGAATAGACATTTTAAATATCAGAAGCATTTCAACATAAAAAAAAAATTCTAAAAGTTAGTTAGCATTGTGTTAGGTTTTTGTTTTGTTTTGTTTTGTTTTTTTGTAGCTCAGGCTGGCTCTGAGCTCACTATGTAGCCCAGGCAAGCCTCGAACTCAGCAATACTCCTGTCTCTGCCTCCCGAGTGCTGGGATGACAGGCGTGAGCCACCATGCCCGGCGCATTGTGTTAGTTTTAAAACATACACAGAAAACATATAATGTATAAACCCTAAAGAAATAAGTGATGTATTGTGATAGAATTATGGCAGAAATTTACATGTTTTAGATACACATATTTATACTTCCATTTTGTGGCTAATTTGGATAAAATAAAAGCACATTACAAAGATAATTCTAAATAATAAATTTGGGATTTTATTCAGTAGACAGAAATGACATAAGTGGGTTATTTCAGAAATGATAGTTTATAGATCTACCTTTGATTTAAAATATAATTAAATTCACCAGATGCTACAAGGACATAATGAACAAGTATGGCACAATTTTTGGAGACTTCTCTAATTTTTAGGGTTATAGGAAGGGCACATTACATATGGGAAGCATGAGTTTACTTTCTATTCTTTTCTTTTATTTTTTCACCTCTACTTCCTAATATTCCCTTGTAGTTGCTACACTTTTTTCCTCAGTTACACAAAGCAAATTCTTTCTATAAAGTTGACTTTTTTTCCCTTCTTTTTCTTCCTTCCTTCCTTCCTTCCTTCCTTCCTTCCTTCCTTCCTTCCTTCCTTCCTTCCTTCCTTCCTTCCTTCCTTCCTTCCTTCCTTCCTTCCTTCCTTCCTTCCTTCCTTCCTTTCTTTCTTTCTTTCTTTCTTTCTTTCTTTCTTTCTTTTTTAGATAAGGTCTCACTTTACAAAGTTCAGGCTGGCTCTGAATTCATTATGTAGCCCAGCTAGTTTATAACTCACAGCAATCCTCCTACCTCTGCCTCCCAAGTTCTGGGATTACAGTCATGAGCTACTATGCCTGGCATTGTGGTATGTGGTACTGGGGACTTACGCTTGCCAGGCAATGCTGGAACGAATGAGCTAAATCTCTAGCCCTTTATATAAAGTTTTGTTACCAACCAATGACAAGGCCTAAGAGACCCAAATCCATACTCTTATTTTCTCAGTAAAAGCAACTCTTTCCATAAGAGAAATTTTTACTACTGCTGTGAAACAATAAAAACAATCTCATTAACCGCTAATCATAGTTTTTGTATCAGCAGGAAAAGCTAATTTCACATTTAACTCATGATCTCTAGTCACCAAAATAAATAATCAAATCTTTAGACTTTTTAAGCTTGGTGATTTTTAAATCATATTTAATGTTTACCTTTTAATCTTAAATTTTCATTCAGTCCATTACAAGGAAAAAACAATGAACATTTTTATACCAATGGCACTGAAGAAGAAATTTCAGAAAGAATAACTCATAGATTAAATCATGAAGAGGCCATATCCATATGTATCTGCTTAACAAACTGTTAACAAGGTTTTAGTCTTAATTATAATGTGGTATAGCACAACTTTGTAACTTTTCATCTTACAGAGCTAAAATTTTATATTAAGTGAACAGCAACTCCTCATTTTTTGCCTCTGCCAGCTTTTGGTCTCCACCATTCTATTTTCTGCATCTATAATTTGGATACTTAGATACCTTCTATCAGTAGAATCATGTAATATTTGTGATTGACTGATTTTGCTTTGTGATTGACTCATTTTGCTTAGTTTAATGTTCTTAATCATTCTTATTATATTAAATTTCAAGATTTCCTTTTCTGAGGCTGATTAATTCCATTATATTATAAACTATATTTTCTCTCCCTGTCCATCTGTTAAGGACCATGGCGTTGCTTCCATACCTTGGCTACTGTGAATAATGTTTTGATGAACATGGAAGTGCAGATATCTCTTTGAGATAGTAATTTTGTTTTCTTGGCATAAATACCTAGGAGTTTTGTGTTGCTGGATGCCCATATAGGGTAGTTCTACTTTTAATTTTTAAAGTTAGATTTTACTCTCAAATGTTGACACACAACAAATTGTACATATTTATGGAGTACTATGTTTATACATGTATGGGTTGTATAATATTCAAATTAGAATGAACATAGTGTTTTAGTCAGATTTCCATCACTGGACAAAATAAGTAACATCCACAACTTTAAGGAGGAGAGGTTTATTTTGTCTTACAGTTTTAGTGAATGAGGTCCATGGTTATCTAGGTCCAAGGCTGAAACCGCATGGCAGAATGGCATTGCAGGTGAAAGTTCTTTACTGTATGGCAGCTAGAAAGCAGAGAAAGAGGGGAGGAACCAGGGATGTTAATACTCCCTTCCAAGTCATGCCCACAGTGATTCATCCCTTCTGACCAGGCTATACCTCCAAGTGTGAGATGTTTGGCAAATATAAACTATAAAATTTTGCTCTTGGCCCCTGAAAAGTGTCCATGTCCATTCATGACACAAGATGGATTTCAGTCCATTTCTAAGTAGTAGAATATCAAATACTTCTGACATACAAATAGTATAGGACAAACATTTCCATTCCAAAAGGAAGGAATAGATGGCCTTGCTCACTGCCTGTGGCTTTCTCCCATAGATGATCCATACTATTGGTGTCTCCAACTTTCTGGTGTCTCCACAGCACCTTTAACTTCACTGTCATAACTTCCTACATCATCCTATCAGTGGTAGCTAGCAAAAGTTGTGACCTTGTTACCCCATATTGCCTGGCCTTCTAGGCCTTCTTTCTGAAATCTGTGTGGAAGTCTCCATGATACCATAGCTCTTGCATTCTGCATGTCTGAAAAATCAGCACTGTGTGAATGATGCCAAGTCAGATGGCTGGAACATAGTCTGGTATCCTTTGGGCCATGCTTGTAGTGAGCTCTGAGTGTTTAGATATTTGAACTCAGAGATATATTTCCCTGTGTGGCTCTGAATGAGCAGGTAACCTATGGACTCTTAAAGATTTACAGTTCTGTACCCTCTAGCAGGGTGATGGGTGGGGTGTTGCTAACTTCTGAAACGTCCTTGGTCACCTTTCTTCTTATCCTTGTACAAAGTACTTAGCTTTTACTTATTTTTATTTTTATAACATTGGCCTTTTCAGCAGCCAAGCTTTTATTTGGCCCAAGTTGGGCTGCCTTGAAATTTCCTCCTCCGGATTAATTAGTTTGCTATTCTGAATCTCAGTCTCTAGCAAAGTCTTAGAATCTGGAAAAATAGTGTGTACTCTGGCAGCACATATACCAAATTGGAAAAATGTGGACACATTTTCTGGCAAAGTGTAACACACTTTGTCTCTAGCCCAAGTGCAAAAGAGCTGTTATTCTTCATTAAAACCTGCTGAACTTAAGTGTACTGTCTGCATTCCTGTCAGTATTTTGGTCTTCTGGTGCTTTGACCAGCTTCTGATTCTCTGACCAGAATCTCATTTAGCAAGCTTAGCCAGCAGTATTCGAGGTCTTTTCTAGCTGGCAATTCCAAACCTTTCCAAATTCCCCATCAATCCAGTTCAACAGTTTTTAAACCACATGGTTCTCCCATCTCTGAGTTCACAAATGTAAATAATTTAGTATTTGCCTTCCACATCTTCCTTTGGATCCATACATAGACACATAAATGCACACATAAAATTTTTAATTCAAAAATGAGAAACTGAAATAAAAGACATCTTATAGTTTATTTTTCTTACTTGTGAATGTGTTGATACCTTCCTAGATCAATATACATTTATCTCATTCTTCGTTAAATGGCTGCATCGTCTTCTGTATAAGTCATACCTACTAATGGGTAATATATCAGGGGCCTCATAACATGGTGAATTTTATTGTTAAAAACAGTGTTGCTTTGAACTTCTCTGCTTTTTATTTTTTTGCGGTACCGTTGGATCAAACTTGGGCCCTTGTGCTTCCAAAGTAGGCATGGTACCACTTGAGCTAAATCTCCAGCCCTAATATCTGCTTTTTATTTTTTTTATATAGCAGTGCTTTTTAAGTTTTAAGTGTTATACTCTCAAACTAGAGTTAATATGGGATTACATTTTGAAAAGTCTGTAGTAAATCACAGGCCAAATAGCAATAGCTAGGAATTTCTGTTATGTGCCAAAGCAGGACCTGCTCAACAGATTTTTGCCACTGAATTAAAAGGTGTGTTATGCTACTTTAATTTCTCTTCTGTGATATTAGATAATCAGCTTTTTATGTTCTTAAGGATTTATGTCAACCCATGCACAAAAACCAATATAAATTTAAAATATAACCAAAACATTCAAATATAATTTAGGAGAAAATTGTTTAATCATGTGTGAGGGAAGACATTTGTAAATATAAAGTTAAATTATTTTGTTCGTTTGTTTGTTATTTGTTTTTTCAGACAATGTTTCTGTAGTATAGGCTAGCCTTGAACTCACTGTGTAGTCCAGGCTGACTATCCTCTTGTTCAAATATCTGTCTTTTGATAGGAGGCTATCCTCCTTTCTTAGCCTTTTAAGTGTTAGATTACAGCTATGTGCCCACATACCCTGGTTTAAATTATTCTTAACAATAAAAAATGGGTAATTTGGGTACATTAAAATTGTGCTTTTTGAGCTTTGGTTGAGTAAATTGTACCATAACGTCAAAAGACAAATTACTGACTGACAAGATATCCACAAAACATATGAGACACCGTAAGATGATATGAGAAAGTGAAACTATGTTAGAGAAATCAGGTTAAGGGCAAAAACAAGAGATAATATGTAACATTTTAGTAAAATAATTATCCATGTTATTTTTTGTGTACACACAAAGACGTAGGAGCTCAGGGCCAGTCTTTTGAAGATAATTCATTGAGATAAAACTTACTCAATGTGGGGGACACAGGCTAATTTGAAGGGCATGTTTATATAACAGTGAAAATTAGACATATTTATTTTTTTACCAAAACCTGTAAACAATTGGCTGATTATTTGGACTGTCAATCATACACCTGAACTCACTTGGCTTTCATCTTTCATCTAATTGGCCCCCACATATTGGACTAGGCAGTTTCTAAAATTTATGTCTACTCTATTATGTGTGTAGTTCTCTTATAATATTAACCACCACATAGCACTCCCAAGGCATCCTATTCTGCACGATTCATCTCAATATCTTAAAAGCATTAAAAAAAAACACCTCATTTTGCACAGTTCAAAACTAAATATATTTCAGTGCAGTGATGCCAGGTAGGTTAACATTTCTATTTTTTCTACATGCAGTGCTCCATGGTGAAAATAATAGTGTTTCTTCATCCTTGTTTGTATTGGATGAATACCATGAACTGTGGTTCTGCTCCAAAGGTTGTGATTTATGGAGCCATAATTCTTTTCACACACAAATAAAACATTTTTTTCTGTATCTGCCCTTTGTATAGGATGTTGGTGGGGTAAAATATTATGGGATCTCAGGTCCATGATCTGCAGCAGGTGTGTCAGAGGGTAAGGTTAATGTGGGAGTTTTAGGTTCAAATCTAGATTTATTATTTTAATAGACAATTATGTACAAAAATCAGGAACTATTTTTTCTTGCCCATTGAATGAATTTTTGCACAAGACTGTGCTTACTTTAAAGGTAACTCGAGAAAGGGGGAAAAAGCTTTAAAGATAATATTCTTTTGCAATTGTTTTAAGATTCTAGGTAAAAAGGTTGGTGATATTAAACTGTGAAAAGTGACTTTCAGAAAAATTTTCTGGAGCCCAAAATAAATCAGATTCAGCTAAGTAGATATTCAAACACTTGAGTGAATTTAATTAAATTTTTAACTAAGTGGCAGAAACTCTTAGCTTTGGAAATTTTTTGGTACCTTCGGTTCAAACAAATTATTTAGAAGCAACTAAACATTTTTAAACATTAGTGAGGCTTCTCTTTAGGTCTCCTACGTATTTCATGTCTGGATCAGGAGACCATATAAACAGTCTATGGATGGCCTCATGACCCATAGGTCACAGAGATTTAGTGTACTGTCTAGATAACAGTTTACTGCTTGTAAAGTCCAGAGAGATATTTATGTTTGTTACACAAAAGAGCACATCACAGGTGTATCTGTGAAGTACTTCTGGGAAGGTCATAAATGATTTCAGCTGATGATTGTGTCTTCCATTGACGTCAAGAGCATTTCATAGTTCGTTGTTTGGTGTATTTTTAGATTCTAATGGCATGGCTGGAGCATTTAATGGCATCAATCTTTGACTCACAGATTTACTGTTAACCCTTATCATCTGTTTTTAACAGAGAAGCAGCTATGGGATAGTGGAAATCTTCCACTCCTCCAACTGTTTTTCTTTTAACCAGGAAAGATAACTGTTAAATGTCTCAATCACATGGTATGATATTGGGGAAGCAATTAACTTGGAGAGGACAGGTGATAGAGACAGAGCAAAGGACATGGTACTAGGAGAAAGTACAATTAACTGTATGACACCGAGGAAAAGATTTAGGCCCTCTAAACATCACTTTTCCCCTTGTAAAATGGAGATAGTAACTCTTTTTACTAACCATTTAGAATACTTTCAGTTTCAGAATCCAAGTATTAGGAAAACCAGCTTCAAAAGGGCTTAAGCAACAGGGAAATTTATTGTCTCAAGGAATTAACTGGAAATAGAAATAGGGTGGGTTCCAGGTGTTGAATAACCAGTGGGTTATGAGTTCACTGATTATCCATGATACCGACACTTCTTCCTCTGCCAACGTAGATGTCCTCTTTAGCTGCTTCCCTTTGTAATTACAAGGTGATTGGTGGTGCCTGTAGGGATAGATGCTTTCTTATTCTGCAGAGCTGAAATCCTTAACTTCACCGATTGGATTAACATAGATCATATATGGACATTCCATTTCATCACAGGAACAATAGGAAGGTTCTGATTCAACTGACACTGGCAAAAACAAAAGTGAAAATAACAAACCAATTCAAAACCCAAAGCCAAAGCCCGAATGCGTTTGCAAGTTTGTTGAATTAACACATTGTATGAATTACAGAAAAAATACAATGAGGCAGATTCACTAATCATCAAGTTGGAGCCTCAGAGCTCTTTCTCGGCAGAAAGGATATCTTTGGGCATTCATGTCATTTTCAGGATGGATGGAGGATATCCTGGAGAACCACATTTTTCTGGGACACCCATCTCTCCTTTTCGCTCAATATTCACAACCCTAACATTACCTTCTGCCTTGAAATCTATAGAATAAAGCTCTTCATGAATTTCCTTTTGTTCTTACTGTCTGTAGGCTGCTAGCTGTCTTTATAAGGACTTTTAACATCATCATCTTAACAGATATCCACTTATTCCAATGATAGCACTTTTGTTTACTAATACTATAGAGTCTAGAACTTAGAGTTTTAAAATGTCAAGTGTCCAATACTATTTATCTTTAATAATGTAAAGCAATTTTTAATTGCATATATGCATACTTACCCAGCTGGCATTTGTGGAGATTGTAGTCTCTTCAGTGATAATTCACCACGTCCCCAAATCTGTCCCATTCTATCTGTGAAGAATTGAAAAATCAATTAATCTATGGGGAGACCTATGGAGCAGGATCTCAGTGAGGACTTTTTTGTGGAATATATTCTGATTCATTACAACATTGGGGGTAATATTTAGCTGCTATGTCTGTGGGAAATGTTATGAGCTTCTTTGATAATGACACAGGAAAGTGTGTGTATATATATATTATATATATATATATATAAAATAAATTATAGTTTTTATCTTCTCAGGAATTTGGCAAGAGTCTTACAAAATAGTTGAACAGACAGTTATCAGCTGAAAATAATTTCCCTAAGTTATTTCCACTTTGTTCATTTGAAATTCTGCAGCTGTTTTAAGATGAAAGACTATAAAGATTTATGATTGCTACCCCTTAAAGTCACAGCCTAGAGGTGTGAGGAAGCCATATAATGGGCCAGGTAATTGGGTATGGACTAGGAGAATTACTTCTTGGCTGTAATAACATTATTATTTACTGTAGGAAGGTCTAGACCTTAGTACATCATATCTAAGTACTAGCAAATATGGGTTAATCCCTGATTAACCCAGCACTGTCTTCTAGTAAAATAATGCTGGTCATACAACATGGATTGTTAAATCATCAGACTTAATGGAGTAACTCTTTAAATCCAGCAGTTGTATATTTATCAAAGTTGGGTATCTTTTAATAAAAAGTAACTAATATATATTAGAGTCTAATACATATTAGCTCGATTATTTTCTCAGCTGTAGCATTCCTATCAAAGATCTAGCCTGTACAGTATTTTTCATATCTGGTTATGTGTGACTATATATATGACTAACAATGGTAAGAGAATAAAACAACAAAGAAATACTTCTATATGATAAGAATATGAATAACTGTTACTTAGTGCTTTATTATTTATTAGGGTGTGTGGTACTGTCTGTGCTGAATATTTTACACAGTGTTTCATTCATGCTCCTCAGTACTTGTATGAGGAATGTACTAGTGTTATTGTCCCAAGTTTACAGGTGAAGAAATATGCTTAGAGAAGCTGTTACAAAAGATCACATACCTATTAGTAACAGAATGATCTATATCATTTAAGCAGTATATATCTTTGCCACTCCATCATGAAAGGTGCACACACTAAGATCTAAATTATGCAAAATAATAGCTTAAAAACAAAGATTATAAGACAAAACAATAATTATAAATCTATAACTTTATTATTCTAAGTCATTTCCTCTGGGCCTTGCTATCCAGTGCTTAATAAGTGAAGTTGGCAGCTAAGGCTGATCTTGCCAGTGTCCTGCCCCTGGTGGGCCGAACAAGTCAGCATTAGTTAGCAATAATGTCATACCTGCCCCTACTCACCTACTGGCCTGTTAAGTGCAGAAACAATTAGGCCTGGCAGCCCTAGTCTGGAATTCTCAGAAGGCTTGTGAATAGGAGTACTAGAGAATTGTTATCTTCTCCATTTAATTACCAATTCTCTTGGGGAAATCCAAGCTCCTCACATGGCTTTCCAGGAAGATTGTTTTTGCCCTTATCATGGCAGCAGCCACCATTCATAATTATAAATCAGAGGAGAGAGAAGAGTGTGAACTATGTACTATAAATGATTCTGAATTATGCTCCTCAGAACTCCTCTGAGGGGCAGGCCCCAAGACTCCATTCCTGACTCCTACATTAACTTTTCTTTCTACCTAAAGTCCACTTTGGAACACTATGTGAGATTTCATAGTGCCGACTGTATTCTCTATTCAAATGCATTTGCAGTCATTAGTACAGCATGAAGGCAGATTCATGTTGCATTTGGGAGAAGATACTAAGATCCAAGGGATATGTTTATTGCTGCATGCTTTCCAAGTTCTCCAAGGAATCATGTAGGATTCAATGAATAAAATATAAAAATAGCAGTTTTGAAACAGAAAAACTTCATTTTATGCCTTTTCTTGTTAAGATAGTAAAGAAAGGTTGATGAGAAGTGATTTAGAGTAATTTTTAACAAAAAATTTTTAGTGAACAAAGAATCCTTTCATAACTTGGTTGTTAATGGGAAAACTTTGGCTCTTATTCCAGAAAAAGAATCATGCATGGAAAATCCCCAGTCAAAGGTCACTTTTAAACTGAAACTGAAAGAATATAAAAGTTCAGAGTATAAACCCAGAGAGAGTGGACACAAGCAAATATTTTCCAAGTTGAAAATAAAAAGGATAATTTTTTATTATCTTTTTAGAAGTTATATAAAGTTGTTTTTCATTTTCTTTGATCTAAGTTATTTAATAATCTGTGCAGAACCAAAACCAAATATGACTTAAGAGCTTGAGGGAGAATGAATTTGTCCTTAAGAGGAACAAATTCTCTTTTCATTTTGGTTCTTTTAAGGGAGATTTTATTATTAAAGGAGTCATTCTACTAACATTATTCATAAAGTTCTGTTAGTGGGCCTTACTGATGGGACCTATGTTACATTGTTAATGTGGTATTTAAATATTTTCTCTGTCACTTGTCAGTAGGATTACACTGTATTCTGGGGTTACAGAAGATAATTTTTATGTGCCTGAAAAGCAACTTGTTATCTTACTGTTCTACTAGTAACAAAAGAGACACTTTCTGCTGTTCTTTAGTGGTCAGGATGGACTTTGGAAGTTTGATTTTCTACTGGAGCAATTTTGGTTTCAGAATCATCTACTGGCACTTGGATCCTTATGTAAGGACCCTTTATAAAGTCTCTTCTGTATTTTACAACTGAAAATTTGAAAATTTTTACTTGGACTCACTTGCTTCTCAGGGATCCAAATAGGGCTCTGTCAGTGGAATACTCTTACCACATGAGATTGGAAAGGTGAAAGAGGTGCACACCTGCTTTTTTTTTTTTTTAATTTTTGGTTTCCTGGCAATGGTGCCAAGTGACTGAATAAACTTTCAAGATGTGAGTGCTGCCATTTACCCATTTTGTAGCTGGCAACAGCTGAGAAATTGGCAGTCACTGCTTGCATATGTTTTTCTTTCTGGGTGACAGCACTTTTCTTTATCTTGTGGCCACAAGTAGATGACAATTCTTCCTGACTTTCTCTCCTCTAGTCTTTCCCACAGTTTTGTAAGCACATAATTGCTTACACTGATTCCATTCTTGGTGTACTAGTCAGAGTTTTTCAGGGAGAACTAAAAGAATTTACCTACTTACAGTGTACTTATACAAAGCTAAAATGAAATAAAATATATTGAGAGAATTATGTGTATACTGATACACAGATATATGAAATAGAATTTCTTAGAGGAATTGGTTCAGATGATTATGGAAAAAAAATCCCATGATAAGTGGGGAAGGCAATAGCATGGCTCAGCTCAAATCTGAAGGCCTCAGAACCACGGAAGCTGATGATATGATCCTCAGCCTGAGCTTGAAGTATCATGAAACTAGGGGCTTCCTGGTGCAAGACCTTGAGTCCAAAGCTCAGAAAGCCTGGATTCCTGATCTCCAGGGGCAGGAGAAGAAGGATCCCAGCTCCTGAAGAGAGGATGAATTTTAACTTTCCTTACTCTCTATTTTATTTGATCTTCAGATGACTGAATGGTGACCATCCATGTAAGTGAAGAGGGCTCTTTCTTACTCGGCCTTCCCTCCTCCATAGATCTAGACTCCAGAAGATGCCCCAGAAGTGGCTTTTTAGGTGAATTATCTTCCTCACTCTTTTGGCTCTGGCTCATAAAAGTCTCTCTAAAGGTATTGACAACTCCTGCTACTATGAGTGAAGAATGAGAGCCAGCTTGAGCTTATTGTAAGGAGCAAAAGGGAGAGCCTCATTTTTTTCTTTCTTAGAGGAAATGGGATGGAGGATAAATGAGAGTGGCCAGCTAATCCATTTCCAGCTCCTGCATTGTAACTTCTAGGTGAGTTTCTCTGGTGGAGGCAAAAAAAGTACCTGTTATTGATGGAAGTGTCATTTTTATAATGTGGATAATCCCAGAGAACTATTTGCTTAACATAATGTTATTTTTCCTTCTGAAAAGCTTTGAATTTCTCATATATGGTTGAACACAGTGGGAGAGCAACTTTACCAAGAGGCTGCATACCAGAATTCCAACTCCCATTTTAACTGAGAGGGGCCAGCAGAAGTTAAATATCCCTTGTGGCTCTACTGACCCTCTGCAAGCAGGGGACTGAACACGTGATATCTGAGGTTGACTCTGGCTACAGATCTATACTTCCGTGATAGCACAAACTGGGTCTATATTTCATTTTCAGTTTTGTGATCTTACACTAAATTTATGTTTATCTACATATCATACATGTTTATATATAACATATACTGCTAAGAAGAGGGTGTGGCACATAAATATTTGCTAAATTAGTTTTTATTCTGATTCAGACAAGTCAAATGATAACTTGTTTTCACTTCCTCTTTTGTCAAGTGGTATTCGGTATTTCAGCTTTTTGGCTAAAGAATTGTATAGTTCCTGTCAAGGAAAAAGGAAAAGAAAACTGTAGCATTAGTTCAGAGCCCTTAAAATGGAGTAGAGAGGTCATCAGTAATAGGAGATAGTCCTCCTATTCCATCTTGGCTGAATCTTTGAATTGAGCTGCAGGCTGGTGCATTCCAGATGTAAGCTGACCTTTTGAAGGAGCCAAAACCATAGTTCTCTGAAACACTGTTAACCTCTGCTGACTTTCAGTGCAGTGAACCCCTTCCCCCGATTACCAAGAGACTGAGACATACTCAATTTCTTTCTTTCAAGACAGCTTTATGTTTGTCTGCATCAATTGTAATTCCAGACTAACAATGATGTAGTTCCCAACTACCTTGTGGTTTAAATCTGTAAATATAGGCACCATTTTGTTAAGCATTCAACCATACTTTCAAGATTGCTTAAATCTATGTTTTCCTGGATTGCAACACTAATTAGTCCTAAATACACATAATTT
Source organism: Thryonomys swinderianus (assembly GCA_004025085.1). Taxonomy (NCBI): domain Eukaryota; kingdom Metazoa; phylum Chordata; class Mammalia; order Rodentia; family Thryonomyidae; genus Thryonomys; species Thryonomys swinderianus. Next base: position 5,462 of record PVIC010019095.1, on the reverse strand, counting down.
TCTTTGTTCTTGTCCAGGTTGATCTATTTCTTGGGTGACAAACCTGAATTTATATACTGGAAAGGAATACATTGGCATTGGCTGAGGGTCAGGTATCAGGACCTTTGGGCGCTAGTAGAGTATTAGGGGAAGCATTTGTTTTCTTCTCTTGGTCTTGGCAAATTAACTGTTGAGAGGGAGAAGCTAGATGCTTTCTGCTTAATTAGCAATTCTGTTTCCACTGAGTCAACCAGTACCCTTTATTCTTCTTCAGTCAATACTGAGTTCTTTCACCACATTAACTGTCAGGGAACATTGATAGGAGCCAGAAAAGAAGCAGAGATTCTGAGTAATCCAAATAGAATTTGCAAGACTCTATCCATTAAATCTTACACTGTATATAAACAAGAGTTTCTGGGATGCTTTTAGAGACTATTTTCTCTTATTATACTTAACAGAGAATGAATTACTGCTTTTATAACCTATAGTCAATTAAAATCTCAAACTTCCAGTTTTGCTAGATTAGGCTTCCAGATAATGCTTGGGCCAAGCCAAAAGAAAAAAAAAAGAGGGCTCAGGTCAAAAAATAGCTAAATTGATTGATGTTAACAAATTAACTTTAAAAATAACAATATGAGTTTATTTCGTGAGTTCACATAGATCTCTTCCACTGAGAGCCATGAAGAACAGCCCTGAATCATAATGGGTGCTAGTCACAATGGGGTTTCTGAATCATAAAAATGTTTAAAATTTCTTCATAGTGTTTTGTAGAAGACTTCAGATGAGTATGTCATCCAAATTCAAAAATTTTCATTGATAGATGTATATAAATTAAGAACCTGAAGATATAGAAAACTTGTGTTTCATAAAAAGAATGCAAATGTCCAACATTTTATTTCTTAAGGCTCCCAACAAGTTACCTACTGCTGGGTTTCACTAATACTATTTTCTTTTTTTTGAGACAGGGTCTTGCTCTGTAGTTCAGGCTTGCTCTGAGCTCACTATGTAGCCCAGGCAAGCTTCGAACTCAGCAATCCTCCTGCCTCTGCCTCCTGAGTGCTAGGATTACAGGCGTGAGCCACCATGCCTGGCAACTAATACTATTTTTCATATGGTTTCAACATATGAATTGTGGAGAACACAGATTTTCAGCCCACAAGCCCAAATATGCAGAAAGATGACTTCAGGCCTTCTAAGTGAGGGGGACAGGCTATTAAGTGACCTGTTCTTGTCAGGTTTGTCTCAGGCACTGGGCACTGCTGAACACAAAGGTGCATGGTGTCAGTGACTTCTGCTGATAGAGGCTGAGCTGGGCAGCATCTTATGTTTTTGCAACATTCTCAAACTTTAAGGGCATCATTGCATTACAGATTTTTTTTTTTTTTGAGACAGGCTCTCGCTTTGTTTAGGCTGGCCCTCAGCTCACTATGTAGCCCAGGCAAGCCTTGAACTCAGCAATCCTCCTGCCTCTACCTCCCGAGTGCTGGGATTACAGGTGTGAGCCACCACGCCCAGCACTGTGGTATGTGGTATTGATTGCTGATGAGCATGAGTCACCATGCCCAGCATTGTATGTGGTTACTGGGGATCTAACTTAGGACCTTGCGCTTGTGAGGCAGGCGCTGGAACCACTGAGTTAAATCTCCATCCCTGCATTGCATATTTTTATTTCTTTACTAATTATGGACTTATTGTGTTATGATTCTTTATAATGGTGTAGTTCACCTACTTGAATGTAGTAGAAAGGTGATAGGCATTCAGACTGAGAACAAAGCTGGCAAATGGCACAAGAAAAGAGTATGATCATGATTACATGAGAAAATTTATTTTTTAAAGTACAGTACAAAAAGGACATACATTAAACACTAGGAAACAAATATGTGATGTTTGTAATTATTGTATGAAAGAAATTCAAAAGAAAGACTGACGGAGGTACAGAGTATCAACACAACCCATGTTAAAAGATGATTAGAAATTTTTTCACAGAGAATTTAAAGAAGGTAGTGAATTTTACATATTTTGAATATAGGTTGAAAATAAAGAGGCTGCATACTTACTAGGCTTCAATAAATTCATTAATAGGTTCCAAAACATATTTCTAAATGTTATATTTCAAAAAAACATTAGAACTTTGCTATAAGACTTGTTCCTAATACCCTTTTCATCTTTATTTAAAATTTTAGGTTGGAAACAATTACAATTACTTCTATTTCTTGGTTCAACATGTTGTACCTTAAAAAATTCTATTTTGTTGGTCCGTATTTGCTGCACATAATTATATTCATCTTGGGTAGATGGTACATGTACATAACATGTCATGATTCTTTTTATTCATCCCTTTGCCCACCTTCCCCCTTCCCTCCATCTCTTAGTCCCCTTTCCCTTTGGAGACATATTTCAGGTGTTTAGTAGCTATATGTGGTAAGTAGTTTCCATCCTGGATAAAGAGAAATCTGGGCACAGTCGCGGGAAGCCTAGAGCATGCATGGGCAGTAAAAGGTTTGCCATCACAGATCTAGGTTGTTTTTTTTTCTGCCTTTCTTGTTTCTGATGAAAAAAGTGAAAAACTCCCTCATCCACAATGTCTGCTCATGCATCGTGACCTTCATTTCCTAGTAAAGTAACTCTGCTTGCTCTGTCACTGATGTAACTTCCTCATTTCTGCATTTAACACCTTTCCACAAAGCCATCATCTACTAACTCTTTAATCTTACCTGGCTCAAGATTTCAACACAGGCTCCTAGTAAGGCTTTCTGAGCTTTTGCTCTCTGCTTTCCCTTGTCCTAAGGTTGGTAGACATGTTACCAATTGATATTCAGGTGTGGATTTATTATCCAACTGATATAATTTCTTGTGTGGATATTTACCTCCTCAAGCAGAACTTGCTGATTCTTTTATATTCTCTCTTTGCAAGGAGTCAAAATGAGTGTTCATAGGCTGGCTAACCAACATACTGTTTTTTTAAAACTTGAATTTATCGGTTCATTTATATATACATTATGATCACATTCAGCATTGAGAATTTGTATCTGTACATGATTGTTGATACTTGATTCTCATTTTTGCCCATTCATCTGCCCTCTCTACAATCCCCTGCCCCTATATACATAAGACTTTGTTTCCTTTTTTTAAAATTGAATTTTTAATTGGTACATTTTATATACATCTCACAATCACACATAACATTGGGAAATTTGTACCAGTATGTGACACAAATTAATTCTCATTTTTACCCACATTCCTACCCACCCACACCTCCCCACCTCCTATATATATGCTCTTTTGTTTTCTTTCAGAATCATATTTATTCCTTCCCCTCATTACATTCCCACACAAAATATTTCCTTTTTTTAACCATCAAAGTTTTCTTTCCCTTCATTACTTTCTCTACTCACTCTTTCCCTTTTCCTTTTAAACATTTTCTCCCTATTTCACAATACCTATCATACATTCTGGACCTCATTTCTAGTGTTCATATTTTGAATTTTTATAAATGTGGAAACTGAAAGTCAGAGAGGTGAAGTGATTAAGGTTTCAAAATTTACTAGTAGTGCAGCTGAGGCTATAAGTAGGTCTTACATTTTCAGTCATAATTTGTGCTTCCTTTGGACTGCTATTACTGGAAAAATTACATGAGTTTATAAGCTACTGAAATGGATGTTTGCGTCACAAACATAGTTTACGTCAAACACCACAGCTAATCCTGTTACCTACTGGAGCCGATTTTCCACTTGAAATATTTCTTTTGTCTTAAGCATCTTTCCTTCTCTCTACTCTGGCAGATTTTCAAAAGTGCTAAAGTTTCCACATGCTCATATTAGTTTGTGTGTAAGATGCGTTTACAAAGAAGATAACATGCTCCCAAAAGTTAATTACAAATTTCATTTTCCCATGGCTTTCTGTTCTCAGATTCTGACTCACTAGCCAGTAAAAATTTAGACGTCCCTGTCACTGCCATGAGAGTCTTCAGGAAAATTTGATCCATTCCATTTCCAAAGATATATTTCAGTTTACCCTCAGTTTACGAGAATGTAGTGTCATAAAATTATCTTCCTTTGTGATAAATGAAAGGAGTGAACAAAGTTTGCAAGAAACACAGATGTAAGATATATATACAATATTCTTTAAATAGATTCAGAATCTAAATATATATAGGAATAGCATCTTTTAAAGAGCAAATATATTTAACTTTGTTTTTCTGCACTATTTTGTAAAAGTATTTTCTTCAATTAGGGTATCCTTTTTAAAGCTCTCGTGGTAGAATATGATCTGCATAAAATATATTTATCAAATTATGTAAAGTGATATGTTGTTAAGATACAGTTTTTGTACAACAGCATGTAAGTAACCTCTGGTGCAGCACTTACTCCTGAGGTCATTGCAGACCTGCTGGATTTGTACTTCTAATATATTTTTCAGGTGACATTTATGTCTATGAAATTTTATAAACTTTTGATTCAAAGGGAAAGAAAAGATTAAGTTTAAAATTATCCCTGTCTCTCAAGATGCACTTATGTTTTCTGTGCCAGCTGTTTTTTCATGGCATCTTAAAAGAAGTCAGCTCCTCTGTAATGAAACAAGACAGATATTTTGAAGACTCCAGATGAATCACATGTTCAGTTAAATGTCTGAATTAATTTAGCTCACCTAAATTTCAATTAATTAAATAATTAACAGATATTTTTCCAATAGCTACTTTTCATGGGACCAAACTGAGCTTCCAGCATATGTTAGAACTTCTGTTATGCTGAGATCATTCTGTATTTATCATGTTCCTTTGCTCTGTGAGCACTTCCCTGCCTGAACCATGAATGCCATGATAATGATCCACTAAATCTTACTCATTGTATCTTAGTTCCTGAGGCCACGGTTGGAAAGTGGTTGTCACCTACTATCTATATCTGTAATTGAACTGATGAATGAACATACCACTGGGATATGTCCCAGGTACTAGGACAGAACAACCAAGTAGTTAGATCTCAGGAGTATTCAGAAACCAAAGTAATTCTATAGAAATGGCCAAAGAAAGAAGTATAGGTTTACATTTATCCTTATTTAAAGCTGAATATAATGAAAATATACTTAATAAATATATATCTTCCATATATTATTGCATATGCTTTCCCCACTGCTGTTAAAAATCTCCAAGTAGTCTTAATGTTGCACAATATTAATTGAATAAATTTATACATCTTATATTCTTCCCTTCAGGCTTTTTCATATTGCTTTCTTTCTTTTTGTACTTAAAAAAACATTCCATTGAATGTTCTTTTACACAGCGTTCTTTTATTTCCTTTGAATGATATAGACTTAAAACATTTTCAAGTATTTTTGAAGTTATTTGTATATGAGGTCAAATAGCTGTAAGTGGTTCACTATACATATTTATATATGATTGAATGAAACTTTTCTCATTTTAAGAATATAAATATCTACATTTCTTAATTGAATTGCTTAAAATTGCCTACAGCAGCAACATTTTA
>PVIC010019094.1:0-30914 GCA_004025085.1 Thryonomys swinderianus | reverse complement strand
CACAGCCAAAGAAGTTGCTGGCACTGCTAGAAGACTACCAACAACATGGGAAAAAATCTTTACTAGCTGTGTATCAGACAAAGGGCTATTATCGACAATATATAAAGAACTCAAACAGATCAGCCTCCCCAAGTTTAAAGACCCAATTCAAAAATGGGCAACTGAAATGAACAGACACTTCTCAGAGGCAGAAATCAAAACAAAACCATTTCTAAAACTGGTTATTGGTGGAAATGTAACCAAGGTGGAGATTCACACCTACATCAAAATGGGTTCCAAATGTATTTAGGACTCAAATTTAAAACTAAATATAAAACCTTGATGAAGACAGATGAATTTTTTACAAATGTTAACACAAGTAAGGTATTCCTAAGCAGAAAATCAATGAGGAAAAAAAACACCAAGGAAAAAAATCACCAAAGAAAAGCCTGAAATAAATTGATCAGCTGTAATTAAAACTGTCTCTCTTTCCAGCAGTCATAGGAAGAAATGAAAGGCAGATGACAAACTTGGAAAATATCCTCACTAACTATGACAGATTAGGAGTAACTTCTTTAATATATAAAGAACTCCTCCAAATCAATACGAACAGCATTAATGTTCCACTAAAAAGATAACTACAGAGATTAAGGGAAATTTCATGGGAAATATAAAAAGTAAATAAAAATAGGAAAATATGCTTAATATTATCATTTCCTCCCCTCCAAGTGGTGGCATATTTTAAGACTTGCTGGGGGTGGGAGACACAGGAAAAAGCAAAGACTGACATATTTTTTCATTTTCTTCTGCGTGATGACTGGGTGGTGCTGGAGGTGGAGCCCAGGCCTCACACAGGCAGGGAAGAGCTCTGCCACTGAGCCACATTCCCAGCCCCACAGCCTTTACTAAAAACAACTGAATAAAACACACTAGAAATCCTCTAAAAGCTCAGACAGCATTATGTGGGATAGAAAAGTCAATTAAAAATGCCCCACTGGGGTTCCAGAGATTTAGCTCAGGGGTTCCAGCACCTGCCTCCCAAGTGCAAGGTCCTGAGTTTGATCCTGGTAGCCACATACAATGCTGGGCGTGGAGACTCATGCCCACCAGCAATCAATACCACATACTACAGTGCCGGGCGTGGTGGCTCACGCCTGTAATCCCAGCACTCGGGAGGCAGAGACAGGAGGATTGCTGAGTTCGAGGCTTGCCTGGACTACCTAGTGAGCTCAGAGCCAGCCTGAACTACAAAGCGAGAGACCCTGTCTCAAAAAAAAAAAAAAAATGCCTCCTGGAAGAGGAAACTACGTAAATTATAGCCCAACCAAAAACTGGAGTAGTACATAGGCATCAAATTTTGCATTTATAAAGACTTTTTAATGAGAAGAAGATATGTTGAAGTGATAGTATTTTTTAATCAGAGTGAGTGAGGTCTCAGTTTTGAAAGATAATTCTGTCTGTTATAGAAATACATATAAATGCAAAAAGGAAGAAGCAAGCAATGGAATAAGTGGGGCTCCAGGTGACTGGCATGTTGTGTGGGGACAGGTGCAGGAGAAAGGTTGGGGACAGGGTGACCGTGATTGGACAGAGATCCTTGTCAAGCATATAGCTTTTGTTCAGGCTAGTAGGGTGCATGGATCTTCATTATCAAAAATGAAACCAACAGTAAGATCAGCCATACAAAACTGCTGAAATCAATTCTTTTTGATGGTCAAAACCAATGATTTTTAATAGTTCACCTTAATGAACAGACAGATGTCAGAGAGATAGAACTGGCTAGGAGATCTGAGGCTGAAGTTCCATCATGACTGTGGATGGGGCTCACAGTGGGCTGACGATGGGCACTGATTATCTTCTCATCTTTTTATTCCCTAGATTTTCCAGAGGTCCAAGTACACACTAGTGTCCCTGCCTCCTATGTGGTTCTCATGGCCAGTTTTGGGTCAGTAACACAGAAATCAAGGTCTGACCCTTGATTTATAGTGACAGTCTCAGACCTGGAGTTGGTGATGGCAGTAACAGCTCGTGACTGCTGGGCACCATGTACCCTGCTTGTCACATGAGTGGTCAGCAGTGAGGAAACAGGAAGCCAGCAGCTAAACCTACAACTCGAGTCTTCTCCCTTTCTTGGCCCACACAGCTGAGAATGACTAGGACCCAAAACCCTGAGACAGTATTTGTTAGTGTAGCCCTGAAGGTACTGAGATAAGAGCAAAAAGACAGGAGTCAGTCACACCGCAGCCACCTTCCCTGTTCACAGCTGCGGTGGCTGAAAAGAAGCCTGTAGCAGGGTTCCTGGAAGCTATGAGCTGTGTCTGAAAACTCTGCCCACCCAGACTGCAGCTTAGTCCTTGGAAAAAAGCCCTACACTCCCCAGAGCTGTCCCAAGTGTGGCCCTGCACCAGGCACCATCACCCATGCCCAGGCTTCAGGACCCCTGCAGCCTTCAGCCTCCTCCCTCTTGCTTTCTGACTGCCCCTTTACTCCAAATGTGCCTGGGACTCAGCATAGCTGCCCTTCCATCTCCTCCTGCTCCCCAACATGCATGGATACACTACCATGCACATACACACACACACACTAGCACACGTCCACATACATATACCTGTCTGTGTACATGTGCCCATAGGCACACTCGTACTTGCCCAAGCTGCTGCCCCACAGGCCTCAGCAGCAGAGCTCCTGAGGGAAAGACTTGCCTGATGTCCTTATCTAGACCATAGGTGGCAAATCTATGGCACATATATTATTCGGTTTTCTTTTAAGACAAAAGATGTTAGGGCCGGAGGATTAGCTCAGTGGTTCCGGCACCTGCCTCACAAGCACAAGGTCCTGAGTTCGATCCCCAGTAACCACATACAATGCTGGGCGTGGAGACTCACGCCCACCAGCAATCAATACCACATACCACAATACCGGGCGTGGTGGCTCACGCCTGTAATCCCAGCACTTGGGAGGCAGAGACAGGAGGATTGCTGAGTTCGAGGCTTGCCTGGACTACATAGTGAGCTCAGGGCCAGCCTGAACTACAAAGTGAGACCCTGTCTCAAAAAAAAAAAAAAAAGATGTTAATGTATGAGGCATTTTTCCTAAAGCAAAGCCCCAGTACTCAGGTTTCGTTGCAGTGTTGGCACTCCATGATAAATAAGTGGGTTTGAGGCTGCAGTTGGGGGTTCAGTCTCTGAAGTTTTGCCATCCCTTGTCTCAGCCCTGGGAGGAGCTCCCTGGGACAAGCTCTTGCAAGGCCTTCCTTTCTAGCATCAGCCACAATTGCAATTAAATGCTTCCCAGGGCAAACACTTGTTAAACATGTTCTCCCAACAGCCCGTGAGCTCAGCGGGAGCAGGGACCTCCTCTGTCCTATGCACCCAGCATTGCAGTGCACAGAACTCACCAAATAAGCACCAGGAGGGAAAGCGACACCAAGTCTCAAGACACCAAGTTCAAGGATGTCTCCTCTGGAGATCTAGGGTGCTGCTGTTCCAAAAGGGAGTGTATGGAGCTCATGGGTTGTACAGGGCACTGGGAAAGGACAACAGGTGTGTCCCCGTGAAAAGCCTTTGGGAGTCTCCAGTTTCTCTGCCAGGGACTAGGAACCACCTTCAGGGAGGGTCTAAGGCGTCGACCTCCACAGTTTGACCTTGCCCTGTTTCTGCCTTGGCAGGAGCCAAGCACCTTCCCATGTCCCATGAGCCCCTGTGCTTTGGGAAAGGGCAGCCACACAAGGCCACAACTCAAGACCCTCAAGGACGGAGGCCGTTCTGGCTTCAGAAAGGCCAGGCAGTGGGACGAATCCAGATGTGTCCACGGGGCTCACAGTGGATCCTCACATTCCTCTCTAGCCAAGAGTTCCTACAAATCATGCTAAAAATGTCCTCTCTGAGACATGCTAAGTTGAAGAAATCAATCTGTTCTCTCTGCTGGAGTCCCCTGACTTCAAGGAGATAATAAAATGTTCCAACTAAATGGAAATCACATTTATCTTTGATGTTTCCAGGTTAAAGCGAGACCCCGGGGACCCGGGATAGGAAGCTTAGCCCGGGTAGAGGGTGGCACTCACTCCCTATCTCACAGCTGCCCGCCAGCCCACGCTGGTTCTCCACTCCAGCAAAGGTCCGGGGAGATGGAGAGAAGGCCATCCTGGGGATAATGCCATCCACCACCATGCATCTGATCACGCGGCAGTGTCCTGCATGCTTTGCTTCCTCTGACCTTCCCAATCGGAAGGATCCACTCAAGGTAGGTGTGAGTGAGCCCTTTGGGTTCACTCTGCATCACTGCATACCAGAGGCTGAGAACTGTACTTACTGCTGCACTGTGTGGGGGTCAGAAGAGCAGGGCACGCGTGGTGGGTTCTCTGTAGCAGGGTCTCCCCAGGGTAGTGTCCTTTGCAGAAGGTGGCGCAGGGAATGGTCTCCCCCTCAGAGTGGTGGCACATTTGTTTCCTTGTGGCTGAAGGACTGAGGGCTTTCGGGTACTGTGGGAGGTCCCTCCTACAACTATCCTTGGTCCCTGGCCATATGGCTTCTTCCACAACCACTGACTTCACCTCCACTTGCTTCTTCAGGGGAAGCTGCGAGAAGATGGCAAGTCTCCTGGCAAGACGGCTTCACACAACATAATGCAATCACAAGAGTAACATCACGCCACCTTCACCGCCTCTCCTGCTTAAAAAGGCTCACACCACGGAGAGCAGACCTCCCAGGCATAGCTCTCAGAAGACAGGAAAGCAGCAGAGACTCCCCCATCCCAGGCCAGAGGAGGGTGCATATTCCAAGCCAAGTCTGCAGCGCTGGAGCCCATGATTTCATTCCCAAGAGCAGGGCATGAAGCAGCCAGTGCCACCCTCCAGAGTCAGTCTCCCTCCGCGCCATACCAAGGGACAAAACACATCGCTGTGATCAGAGCTGGCCAGAACCCAGCAGAAGCACCCAGTGCCGGGAGGGCTGGGCACCGGGCAGCCTCTGCGCCTTGAGGGATGAGCTAGAGAAGCTGGGAAGAGCTTTGGGAGAGCACCAGGGGGAGGGGGCTGCAGTGTCGCAAACAAGCAGATCAGGCTGAGCTACTTGTGCTCCAAGAGGGGCAGAGTTTCCTGGGGCTGAAACGCAGAGGAAATGAAGGGAAGCTGGCAAGACACAGGCTAGAGAGGCAGGCTGGGAGCTGTGGGAACTGCAGTGTGATTTGAAACTCTGAGCACCAGGAAGCCAAGGAAGGAGTGAGGCAGAGGGCAACACCAGCAGACTGTTTCAGGAGAGTAACTCTACTTGGACCCGGGTGACTAGTGAGGGTGCTGTCCTATCAATCCAAGCAAGGGATGAAGTGGAGCTGAGGTGGAGAGAAAAGACAGACTTAGATGAGTTTCCACCAGAGTCTCCACAGCAGCTGCGCCAGACCATGTTAGGAAGGTAGTGGGGAGCCCGGTGAATTCTGGTGGATCAGTGAGCTACAGATCACTGGCTAAAGAACTGGAAGCCTTCGGGAAAAGAAAATCATATGCTAGATGAAATGAGCCAAACACAAAGAAGGCAAATGCTCTGTGACTCCATTCCCTGCGGCCCCTGCACTGCGTGTTCAAGGGAAGGAAGAGCAGAGGTCACCAGGGAGGGGTGGATGGGCTGTAAATGCCTAGGGGCACAGTTCTGATCTGGAGGCAACAGGGAAAGCCTGGATATCTGCGTGCATGTGACACTGTGACCAAAGTATTTGCTTAAAAATCATCCAAGTGGTAGGACTTGTGTGATGTTTATTTTGCAATAATTAACAGTAAGCAAAATTCCTCCTTTCTTTGGAAAAGGGGACAGGGTTGCACCGGAACCCAACAGCATCACTGAATGTTGTCCAAATGCCAATGCCAGGTCGGCTCCGCTCCAAGAGAAGCAATAGGAGCCGGATGAACCCCAGCTGCCAGCTCTGGGAAGAGACATTTGTCAGAAGTGACAGTTTAATGCATGTCCTGGTCATCAGCCCCTGTCCATGCTCCCTATCAAGAGGTATCTGACTTAGGGACAGGACTAAAGCACAGAGGAGGATGTGTCAGCTCATAGACCTCAGCAGCCCTGTCTAGTCCGTGGCAGACCCCAGGCGGCTGCTGCTGGCTCTCAGGGGATCTGGGCCTGACCCCTCAGCAGTCATGGGACTTATAGATTCAGTGGGTGAGAAGCTGCAGAGTTTCTAAACTGTACCGAGCACCAGGTCCCATGCTGAGGACAGCCACTCAGGATAGCCACAGCCCACCCAACAGGAAGCCTGGGGTGAGGCGGAAACAGAAAAGGACTGCTCTGGAGCCCCACTCCCTCCCAGTGCCTGGTCCCTCCCACACCAAGCACTTTCTTGCCATCTCTCTGTGAATGCTTCACGCCCATCATGGGTCCCCCACACCCCACTTGCATGCTGTGCAGGTGCTATGTATGCTGTGAGTGAGCAGACAGCCGGCCACACAAGCTCTGGACAAGGTGTGGTTAGGGCATCATGGCAGAAACCAGGACCCCTGAAAAGCTCCTGGTGACCACAGCGCAGAGCCACGTCCCCAGCAAAGACCAAGGAGGTCAACCCTGGATTCTCCCCCAAAAGCATGGGAGACTCAGGCCTGAGGGAGCTTCCACCACATCCTAAGGCAACGTGTGGCATGCAAAGCACACACACCAGGATGCCCCAGGGTTGGATTACGATCCCCAGAAGATGTCTACCTGTACCCTCAGTGCCTGACACAGTGGCCTTATTTGGAAAGAGGGTCTCTGAAGATGCCAAAGTTAAAAAAGAGCTGTTTCGGAAGAATTCTAATCCAACATGACTGGTGCTTATGGAAAGACAAATCTTGACAGAGAGACAGACTCTCACGGAAGGAAAACAATGACAACGTGGGGAGAGCACCACGGATGGGGTGGGGAGCCCTTGCCACAGCCAAAATCTGGAGACAGGCCTGGCTCATCTCCTCCCAACCCCTGGGGTCAGCCCTGCCCACACCATGATATCCAGCTTTCGGCTCCCAAAACTGGGAGATGATAAATTTCTGTGGTTCTGGCGGCCCTAATCCCCAGGAGCAGGGAAAACTGGTTGCAGTTTCGGGAAAGGCTGCTGACGTTCTGAATCCAGAGCTCCTCCGGGACTGTCTACGTGGCCCCAGGGGAGTCGCTGGCATCCTTCCGTGGGAAGGGGAGGCTGGAGCAAGAGGGCCTGTGGGATGCAGCATGCGGAGGGCTTGGCCCATCAGGGCCGGCTCTGATGGAGGAAGAGCAGGCAGGGGCCAAGGACTGCAGCGGCCTTGAAAACCCAGAATGGGGAGAAACACATCCTCCCCTGGGGCCGTGGGAGCTGGCCGTCCTGTGCACACAGGGACCCATCTCAGACTTCTGACCACCGGAACTGTGACAGTATAACTTTGTGTTGCTCTAAGCTTTTCCATGTCTGGTGATTCGCCACAACAGTTCTAGAGAACTAACGTGAGTTCCTTAAAAACTCATGCAACCGGCTCACCTGAGAAAGCCAGTGTGTGCTTCCAGGAGAGTCCCTGCAGTCCGATAGGGATGGGGAAGGTCTCAGCGGTGTGGAATGAAGGCACCCTGCCCTGGGTTGACTACTGCAGGCCCATTAACCTCAGAATGATTTCAACAGGCCTCAGAAGGTCTACGCAGAGGTCCAACACGCATCAACAAGCACTTTTAAAATGGCACACAAAATACCTATCTTTGTATAGATGTATGCCATACTTTACATGCATCTATCTTTAATAAAATCTGTTAAATTATGTATAAAAACATATTGCTAAATCAAAAGCAACAAGGACAGTATCTTTAATGTGGGAGCAAGTTATAGGTGTGATTAGTTTGTTAAAGTTCACAACTGCTCGTCTCTGGGGTAAAATGACTTCAATCTGGCCCCTGCACCAAGTCTGTGACCCCAGGTGGCCAGCCAAAGCACAAAGCACCTCAGCACCTGTGTTACAGGACACAGTTAGAGCCACAGAGACAAAACCCAAGACTCCACTGGTGCAGCCACACCACAATGCCACTTCCCACAGGATACAGAGCTATGACACCAAAAGCTCAGAGCACCAAGATAATTGTGGAGAGCAGGAAAAATGGAAAAGCTCAAACCTGAGTCCTAATGGTACTGGCCGAGCACCCAGATCCAGCCTTATCTCAAGTGATTAGATTCCAAGCATCTTGCCAGGCGTGTGGCTCACGCCTGTAATCCCAGCACTCAGGAGGCAGAGACAGGAGGATTGCTGAGTTTGAAGTTTGCCTAGGCTACATAGTGAGCTCAGAGCCAGCCTGAACTATAAAGCAAGACCCTGTCTCAAAAAAAAAAAAAAAAAAAAAGGAAGATTCCAAGCATCTTGAATATGTAAACCAATAAAATTTCCTTTCAGCTAAGAAATTAAGGTTGGGATTCTGTCACCCATAACCCCAGAATTTCTAACCAGGACTATTTTCAGACTATGGTCTGCTAGAACAAGCCATAGCAGTCTCACCTTGCCAGTTACAAACATGTTGCAATACAAATCAGTTTGGAAGTTTCAAAGAGACCATCTGAGATGACCCTGGTGACTTAGTATGTAATCCTATCCCCATTTCACAGGTGGAAAAGGAGAGATGTGGAAAGGCCAAGCAATATGTTGCAAATTATCCCAGTGCCCATCTACTCTGTCTAAACGAGATCCCCTAACGTACGTACATGTGTGTATACGTGTGTGTGTGTGTGTGTGTGTGTGTGAGAGAGAGAGAGAGAGAGAGAGAGAGAGGTGTCCTGGGATCTGAATCCAGGGCCTTTGCCCTGAGTGACAACCTCAGCCCTTTTTTTAACTTTTATTTTGAGGCAATGTTTCACTAAATTGCCCAGATTTAGGCTCAAAACTTGCACCCTTCTGCCTCCACCTCTTAGAGTGCTGAGGTTACAGGCCTTTGCCACCACAGCTGTGCACAGGGTTGATGCTCACCCAGTGCCCAAGTGCCAGGCCAATCCTCCTAATCCACAGGAGATGGCGAGGGAGGCAGCTCCGGCTCAGGGTGGGATGGGTGGCTGGCAGCTGCCCCCATCCGGGCATCCTGACATCCCTCTCAGGCCAGAGCACCCTGGAGCTCACGCTGCCCACAGCCCCAGCAGCTGCCACTCACTCCTTCCACTTCCAGAGAGTAAATTGAGACATGTGAGCTGCATCTCCACAGCTCTGGACACCCGGCTACTACTCAGCAATTGGAGTGTGAGACCAGACAGACAGAGCATCCAGATAACCAATGCACTGCCTGCGTAGTGGGAGCAGAACAGACAGGCGGGCAGGCTGCCTGGGTATGGGAGTAGTGCTGACCAATGCCAGGCCTCTGTGAGCCACCCAGCAGAGTAGAGAGGCTGAAATCTGTGGGCTCTGGATTCAGATCCTGTGCTTACCAATTGCCCTCTGTGTGATCTGAAATACAGATCTAAACTTTTAATTTTCACACCCATAAAATGGCCATGAAATAGACATAAACTACCAGAAATGTTTGGTGCCTTCAGAAAAATAAATCACCATGGTACATTGGAGATGCCCAGTCATCTGATGTTTGCTCTTCCATTTCCTTAAACATGAAAAGACACCCCACCCTGCTCCAGCAGGATCAGAATGCAGGTCTCACAAATAATTAAATGGGTCAGTGTGATTTCACTGAAGCTGCTCCTCCTGCTTCAGTGATAAATAAAAGGGCTTTTTATAAACATGTCTATTAGAACCTGAAATGAGTCAAACATAAGGAGGCGAGCAGGAAAAAGACAGACTAGGCGATGAACCCTGTTGGCAAATCAGTATGCTATAGAAATGGCCACAGATTGCGAATCATACCTTCCCCTCTCCAAAAGCTCTGCTATGTGGAGATACCAGAAGGCAAATAAAAGCAGACTCAAAGATGGTGTTGGCAACATCTTTTTTAAAAAGGATAAAAAACGATGAGATTTAAGAGCATCAGCCTCAAACAAGCGGTAGTGTCTACCAGCCCCCAAAGTTTCAAAGCGCTGAATAGCAGTGGAATTGGAGCTATTCAAGCATTTTTAAAAAGCAAAATAAAGATGTGACTCCCTTGGATAAGGCTTTACAGAAGATTCTCTCTGATACCTCTCCAGTCCCAGTTAACTCTTCAGCGGCCCGAGTGAAAGGTCATGCCCACCAATGCCTTGGGAAGCAGCCTATCCCATCAGAGGTCACATCCAAAGGCCATTTGGCAAGGGCTCGGGTGCTGCCAGTCCTCAGGGCTGGGGCGGATGAAATTACCAGCCACCTGTGAGGCAGGGTACAGACAAGCCAGACTGATCAGCCCCAGGAGTCTGCCACACAGCTCTGGGACTTCAGGAGCCCCTGAGCCTCTTCCACTCTCTGATTTGTCAAAGAAAGGTGTCTTGCAGGACCAAGTTGCTAAAGTTGTTGAGAGGATTGGAGGAGATATTAATAATAATCATCATCTTCACCACCCTTCAGCAAGCAAGGACTATGCACCAGGCCCGGTGCCAAGAGTTTGCATGCACATTATTTGATTGAATATTTAGAGGCTCTGGGAAGTGAGTGACAGGCTCAGGTTCCTGCAAGGAGGGAAGCAGCAGGGAGTCCCCTCAGCCCATGGCCGGACCTCCTCTCTGCTCCACTCACAGATTCCACTGCCAGCGGCTCTTCTGGAAAATGAAGGACCACAGGACCCCAGCCTGCTGGACCCTGAAAGAATCATGTGCACATCAGTTTTCAAAGTGAAAGGCTAAGGTCCATCCCTGGCCTCTACATCATCATGAGCCAAACATCACTATTGGACTGGTCATCATTTGTAACCAACTGAGAGGTTGGCTACAGTGGAATTCAGACCGCAAATCATCACCCAGTACAGATGTGGTAAAGCCCTCACAGGCTGCCCTCACTCAGCACCCTGAGGGTGGAAGGTCTGCTCCCTTCTGTGAAGTCGAGATGGATGAATGGAAAAGCCAGGACCCCAGGACCCCAGAACCACCCTGAGGCTTTCTCAGCCTCTTCCTTCAGTATGTCTCTCCCTCCCTGTGTTTTATCTATTTCATCCCACCATGTAACTGAGTCCCAGAACATACCACATCTCCCATGAAGCTTCCAAAGTGCAAGCCGTGCTTTCTACACTGTCTAACTGAAGAATCCAGACCATTCCCGTCAGACTGCCAGGGCCTCTCACCACATGATCTCTCTCTTCCCATGAGTGCTCCCACCATAATGTGACCTGATGTTCCAAGGAGGTGCTCACAGCACCATGGAGATGTGGGTACCAAGCCTTCAAACCTCCAAAGCCATAAGCTAAATAAAAGTCTTTCTTTGGTAAAGCAGCCAGCCTCAGATGCCTCCGTTACAGCAGTAGAAGGCAGGCTCATACTGTCTCCATTCTCAGCTATTAGAATATTCCAGAAAATGCACACAGCTCCAGCAACTGCACACTCTATATCTCTATTTATGTGATTTTCCTCCCTTTTAGACATCTTTAGATTACTCCCCCCACCCCATCCCACGCCCAAATTGGCAGGCAACATGACGCCAGGCCACTGTCTTGCTCACACCATGAAAGACGACAGAAAGAAAAATACATAAAGGTCATTATGCTTGAAAATGAGTCTTTTTAAAAGTGAAAGAAAGAAAAGAAAATTGCTTGAATGGGTTCCTATTAGTAGGAAGTAAAAAAAGGTTCTAAATGGAAAATTGTTCTTGAGAGAAAGCACGGTGACCCTGCTATTGTGTTTTAAACTTGTGTATAAAATTTTCTCTCAGTGTTTTGGCAGCCTCTTTTGCATATTTATTTTCCCAGCCCTGCTAAGAGTCAGAATGGTGAGCGTTTGCTGACAAGCAGCGAGACAGAAGGCCTGTCTCACAGCACACACATGTTAGTGCTGGGCCACACATCTCTCCAGGACCTCTGCTGTAGTCAACCTGGGTGTCTGCCTCCCCTTCCTCCTCCACCTTTTGTCCCAAGAAGCTTCACCCTCTCTGCTTTCACCACCCAACTCTCTGCCAGCTCTGTGTTTCCATCACACCCACTGAACAGGCACTGGTGCAGTCATCCACTCCTTCTGCCCAAGCCCAGCCCTACTGTCAGCCTGGTGGACATGAAGGAGGTGTTCAGGCAACCCCATCCCCAGCCTCTAGTGGTTCCTCTAGTGAGGCCCAGTTTAAACTGGGTGCTCAGAGGTAATTCCTGGGGCGGAGTCCAGGAAAGGCAGAAAAGCAGAGAGGCCAGTCCAAAGTGCCTTGGTCCAGCCAGGGGAAGGCAAGGGCAAGACAGAATGCACCCTGGGTGAGCTGGTCGCTGGCTGAGGGCTGCTGCAGACCCCACATCCCTGCTCTCCTATTCTGCCGAAAGCTTAGGAGGAAGGAGACCCTGGGGCAGAGGGTGCTGTCCAGGCCCCATCAGAGAGGCATGAATAGAAAGTACCGAAGAGGTTGGATTGGGCATCTGCCTCAGAACAGGGACCCCAAGTGACAAAGCCACCATGCCCTGAAGACCCTTGTCCAGCAGATAACTCTGTAGCATTTCCACAAGTCAGAAATGCAGCCTTGTCACTCTGTGCCTCCCTACCGCCCCCTGCAGGCTCTACCCACTGCAGAAATGAGGGAGGAGACCAAGGTATGACAAGGGGAGAAAGGCAAAGGGAGGGTCTCACCCCACCGTTCTTCACCCTCAAAAAGCAGAAGCAGCTGAGGCCATGCTGACTCATCGGCTAAATACCAACCATGTGTTGACTCAGAGCATCGTGAAATGGTATAATCAGGGGACATGACCCAGCCTGGGTATGTTCTCACCTACAGTCCTCTCCTCCCTGAGAGGCAGCCATGGAACCAATGAGAGCTGAGGACAATGTTGGAGGAAAACCACCAGACAGACATGCAGCAGCCTGGGCAGCTGAGAGAAGCCACTGTGCTCAACCACAGGTATGGGGGGATGTGATCCAAGCCCTCCCTGCTCCCCTCCTCAGCCAGACTCGAGACAGCAGAGGACAGAGGGGCCCTGAATGTCATCTCCACCACTAAGCTGCTTCCATTCCCAGCAGGACCTGGGCAACCTGTAGGCTGCAGGCAGAGGAATCTAGCTCTGGGAACCAAGCCGCCTCTGTCACCTCTCTTCTATCCCCACTGCTGCCACCATCTCTGGGGGACTGTGGCACTGTTGTTTAAAGGGCCTTCCTGGGCTGATCCTTGTGTACAGTTAGGCAACCTGACAGAGGCTCTGTGATTTACCACTCAGACCCCAGAGCCCCTCACGCGCGATCCCAGCTACCCTCTGCACAGCTTCTCCTCTGGTCCTGAGCACTCCTCAAAGTCAATTCATGAGCCACTTCCCATATGGACCAATACAGATCGTGTCTGAGTACACTGGTCTAAGGAAAGGTCTGGAATTGGCAAAGGCCTCAGCTCTGGCTCTCACAGATTCATGAGTGTCCTCCAGCTGGGGACAGCTCCACTTGCTGTTATTTTGAAATGTGGGCCGAGAAAAGCTGAGTCCAAGGCTGGAAGAAAGACTACCAGTCAAAAAATACTCTAGTTTTCTAACCTACAGAGCCCCCCCAACGCCCCCACCCCAAGGGCCTCACAGAGAACCAACTCTGGACTGAACACCACCAAAGTGCCTTGTTTGTTCATCTTGTTCCCTGGTCAATGGCTGGCCAGAGCTCATGTGTGACACAGGACCTGGCTCCTTTCCCAAAATCCCAGTCACCCCACCACAAAATGGTTCATTGCCTCCTGTATTTATCCAGTTTGGGAAGGGGAGGATGTGATGTGGCCCCACCTCTACAGGCACCTTCCAAAGCCCACCTGTCACCTGCTCATATCCCCCAAACCAGAACTTAGGCCCCTGTGCACATCTAGCTGCAAGGGAAGCAGAAAACACAGTCATTAGCCAGGACTGCTGTGCCAAAATATGCCTCTGAAAAGTTATCTTCAACAACAGAAATCCATTCTGGACAGTTCTGAAAGCCAGAAATCCAAGGTCAAGTTGCTAGCAGGATGGACTCCTGTTAAGGCCCCTCCTGACTGGAGGTGCCATCTGTTCCTCCTGGCCTCATGTGCTCCTACTGCTGGGCACACGTATCTCTAGTGCCTCTATGTCCTAATCTTTTCTTACAAGGTCACCAGTCAGTTGGACAAGGACCCTAATGATTCATTTTAACTCACTTCCTCCTGTAAAGGCCCTGTCTCCATATAAACAACCACATTCTGAGATCCTGAGGGTTAGGGTTTCATCACAACAACTGAGGCAGGGGTACAATTCAGCTGATAGAAAGAACACAGCCTTGATCCTGGGAACCTTGTATCTGTTAGCTATCAGGGAACAGCTGACAAATAGGGGAAGTTTACTCAGGTATGATGGTACAGAGCTATAATCCCAGCATTCAAAAGGCTAAGGCAGGAGGATCACTGCAAGTCTGAGGCAAAACTGCACTACACTGTCAGTTCAAGGCAAGCCTGAAATATACAGTAAGACCCTATCTAAAAAAAAAAAGTGGGAGAACAAAAGGAACAATAAGTCATCTCCCTTCCCCCAGTGATGTCTTCTTTCACATCATACTACCATCCTTTACAGCACCCACAGCTTGCAGCACCTGGCACCTAGTTAGTACTTAAATATATGAAGGTCAAAGAAAGGACAGGGAATAAACACTCACAGGCAGGCTGTAGATGCGGAACCCAGGGCTCATGAGTGACAGGCCCTCTTGGGCTTTCTCAGCGACAAGAGACTGGCAGTCACCCCTACAGTGGCAAGAGGGCATCCTGAGTTCCCAGGAGTAGCTTAATGCCCAGAAAAGGTGGCATTTTGTCCATTTAGTGCCCTGCTTTATCCCTGGCATACACTAACACCTAATAGTATGCTGAGACCTGACTTTTTAAACCTGCACATTTTGAAAACATTTTTAGTTTCTTGACAAGGCCCAGAAGGAAGCTTTCCCAGCTGAGTAGGTAAGCAGATTTCTAGTGCTGTGGAGGAGGGGTTCCAGGCGTTAGCCCTCCGGCGATAGTGTGCAAGCACGGGCACACTGCTTCCCTGTGAACCCAATTCCTCGCTGATAAAAGGGCAGTCCCGCGTTCGGCACCATGGACAGAGCCCCGGCGGTAAATGGAGCGAGGAGGAAAGCAGGTCTGCATGGTGCACGACCCAAGGTAGGTTCCCGGTAGATACTAGTGACCAGGAGAAGACTGGTGGAGGGTCCTGGGTACTTCATGAGTCTTCAGAGACTCACGAGTAGACAGAAAGCTGGGGATAGAAATGTTATGCATTTCCCCATTTATGACACTGTATCTCTCATGTCTCCAGTGCTCCTCAAAATAAGGGGAAAGGTAAGGGCTGAAGTCTTGGCAGTAACAACTGAGGTTAGAGGCTAAGAGAAATTTTCAATCACATAAAAATCAGAACTATTGTGGGAGGGTCTTTCTCAGCAGGGGGCAGTCAAGCCCAGAGATCTCAAAACCTACCATGAGACTGAACCAGCTCTAAAACTTGCTATGCAGAGAGGTCACCATGGAACTGTGCCCCCTACAGTGGCCCCTTCCTGCAAGGTCAGGAGTTCCTTAAATGATGACATTTGGCCTTTAGGCTTTTGTATTTTAAACAGAGTTCAAAAACGTGCAAAATGGCAAGAGTTTTAAGAAACCATGTACTACAGCTTGTTAAATCACTGGAAATAAAAGCTAAGCAAGAGTTACAGAATTAGATTACCCAATATGAAGGAAGCATACTTTTATCTAAAGTTCCACTAAATAAAGGTTATCTTTCCTAGCTGTAAAGACAGGTTATTCTGCTTATTACTCTTTTCTCCAAAAAGGGGCTGGGGGGAGATGCAAACCCACAACAGTCAGGTGCCTCAGCACTGCAAAGCAATTCTTATCAGCATTAATATTGCAGTAGCCATGGGAGGGAAACTGGGAGGCATTCACTGTACAAGAGGAGAACGCAGAGATGAAAATGCAGTAGCAAGTGTAAAGAAAGTTATTATGGAAGCTGCTCAGGCCTCATGTTTCGCCGATGATTCAAGATAATCACATTAGCAGCTTCAAACATTATACAGTGACATCATTCAAACAGATAGCTCCCTGAGGTTGGATATGAGAGTGGGGAATTACCATTCATCATACATTTATGACAAATCTAATGGTCCAAACTGATTTGTTACTAGTCAGAGCTCATGTGGGTCTCTCTGACTATGGTCACCTTTCCCACTTAATGATCCTCTTTGCTTAGGAAGGACTCCTGTGGAGCCCAGAACCTCTCACTAGAATAAGAAATGGGAAACTCACCTAACCCAAGGTCAAAGCACGAGGTGTGGATCTTCTCGTGACCCGGGTGCTCTCATTGGAGGAGCAAAGACAAAAGTCTTTCCTTGCTGGAGGTTGAGAACTGCAGCTTTGAAAGAAAACAGACTTGGGTTTAAGGCCCAACCTTGCTATTTTCTGTCTAAGTACCACACTATAACCAAATGCACCAGTGGAGCTCCATCTTTGCTATCTTCTGCATGTGGGACCCTAACAAAGGTCAGTCCCCTGTTTAAGCCCAGTTCATTCACCCACAGCTGCAAGACAGGAATAGCCCTGAGCTCACATGCTGACAACAGAGCAAGCATTTAACACTGGCCAAGACTGGTATTATTTCTAGTACCACAAAACCTGGAATGAAGCGATGTACCCATCAGGAGGGTCTGAAAGATGCTAATGATCCAAAGACAGTACTGATGTCACTCTGGGCCCCTTCCTTCCTATTGTGTTTGTAGCACATGCTGTTGGAGCCCATATGCCTCAGGCCAACTCAGAGGTCAGAGGAGCTTCAGTTCCCTTCCACCCAATGGAGCCTGATCCTTTCACTTCAGCCTAGGAACACCAGTCAGCCAGGGAGCACGCTCAGCCTGTGTTCCAAGCAGGTAGTAGCGGTAGTGACACTCCCTGGAATAACCCTTCACTAGAGAGACAGACACTGCTGCTTCTCAGGGGACACAGTCTAGGGGTGTTCTGCTCCAGCCTGCAGAGATTCCCTAGAGCTGAACACCAGCTCACCCAGCTCAGAAATATCCCATCAGACTCCTTCCTACACAGTCTCTCCCTTCCCTCAGTGCAGGGTTACACCCAAGTTAATCCCTTGCATCTAATTCCTCACTGTTGGCTCTGCTTTTTGAGGTACCCAAAACACAACCAGAAAGAGGCTTTGTACCCCTCAGCTTCTCTCTGCCCTCCTACTAACCCACTGTACCCTACAGTGTCACTTAAATCCAAGTACAAACTTAACTCTGCCCGTTACCAGCTATTGTGGACCTTAGTCTCCCATTCTTCAAAGCAATACCTGCCTCACAGGTGTTACCAGGAATGTGGCACAGAGGCAGCTCCGTCTTTGTGGCTTTTTATTCTCAAGGAGCCCAAGTTTTCAGAGATGCCTAGAGGACAGCCATGCTCAGCAAAGAGCACTGGGCTCCAAAAGCAGAGCTCCAAACATTGGTGGGGAGGAGGTTTCAGAGAGAGAATGAACAAATTATCGCCACCAGGAGCAAACTCCTCTCTGCTAATCCACAAGGATGGTCCTCTCGCCTGACCCTTCACACAGGGGCCAGAGACACTACCTCCTCTGCCCATTTTTTCTAGAAAATGAGTGACAACGACACAGCAAATTTTAAGGCATCAAGAGAGGGAAGGGAAAAGAATGAGCCAGCAGTGTACACTCCTCCTGCCAACCCTGGGGCTTTGTCAGTACATTGTCATCACAAGCCATCACAAACACAAATTAAAACTCAGCACTTGGCTGGAACTTCTAGGAGGACCTGTTCCCAAATTAATATGCAGGAAATTTAAAACATTAATGAAGTTAAGGGTGACCTGAGTGTTGTCTTTTTTTTTTTTCCCTCAAAATCTCCTTCAGTGCTTGTCTAGAGAAGGGACTCTGGGGTTGACTGTACTTCCAAAACTCTATGTTGGGAAATCCTGAGGTGGGACAGGAGCCATCAACTCATATGGGCTTTTCCTCCCTTGTAAGCAGGCTGTCAACATGGACGAAGATCCCAGTCAAGCTGCAAGGGGTGCTACAGGAGCTGCAGTTCTAGGAGAGCTCTGTCTGTGTGCACCAGCCACCTAGGGAAACAACTGGCAGATAAGTGAACAGGTGATACCAATCAAGCAGCCAAGAAGCAAAGGACTCTGGGTGTGCTGGAAGCCATGGGGGCATCCCTGGCTCTGCTGGTCCTAGAAAAAGAGTAGCAGGCAAGGCAGGCGTGGTCCCTATCCCAAGGACACAGACATAAGGTCACACCATATAATGCCACGAGTGATTTCTTAGAGTGTGCAAAAGGCCCTGGCCCTAGGGCCTGGGAAAGGTAAGATCAGAGGAGGGCTGGAGTGTGGACCCCACAGGTCCCCAGGCCAAGAGAAGAAGGAAAGATTACTCTAGATGGAGACTGCCTAAGAGCTATGAAGTCCACAAGATGTTTGAGGAGCTGAAAGAAGATGCCCATGATTGCAGAGACAGAATGTAACATTAGATAAGAAAAATACCATAAAGGCCCTGCAAAAAGTTAAATATCAATATCCTATGAGGCACAGAAATCTTATTTCCATGTATTTGTCTCAATTAAAATCAAAATCTTCACAACACTGTTCACTCACATATTCACTGAAGCATCAATGCACAACAGCTAAAAGTGGGAACTATCTAAATATATACTGATGGATGAAAAGATTAAGAAAATGTGTACACTCAGTGGAGTATTACTGAGCTGGTAAAAGGGAATCCTGCAATATAAAACAATGCAGATGAACCATAGGACATTGTTATGCTAAATTAACTAGAGAAACCACCAGCAGATGAATACTGTAAGATCCCTTAATATGAAGATCACTCCCTCAAGGACTCCTAAAAGAAAAGAGGAGATCGGTGGTTGCCAGAGACTAAGAAAGGGGGATGGGGAGTTGCTATCAATAGGTATAACATTTTAGCCTTGAAAGACGAGTAAGTTCTATCATCACACCCATAGTCAACAATACTGTAACATGCACTGAAAAATCTTTTAAGTTGGTAGATCTTATGTTAATAGTTAAATTAAATGTGGGCCGGAGGGTTAGCTCAGTGGTTCCAGCGCCTGCCTCGCAAACGCAAGGTCCTGAGTTCGATCCCCAGTAACCACATATAATGCTGGGCATGGAGACACGCCCACCAACAATCAACACCGCATACCACAATGCCGGACGTGGTGGCTCACGCCTGTAATCCCAGCACTCGGGAGGCAGAGACAGGAGGATTGCTGAGTTCACGGCGGCTTGCCTGGGCACCATAGTGAGCTCAGGGCCAACCTGAACTACAAAGCGAGACCCTGTCTCAAAAAGCAAAAAAAAAAAAGTTAAATTAAATGTTATTACAGTAAATATTTAATTAGATATGCGATGCATCTGGTATAATTAATATCTCAAGATTGAGTTATTAATTTTATAGATTTTTTTAGCTGTTAATGAAATGCTGCTTTTATATTATCCCTCTGTTGTTCAAACCATTCCTAGATATTCCAATGATTCCTCCATTACTCATGAGCGATGTGTTGTAAAAATCCTCCCTCCAGCTCCAATAGTGTTTCCTTCATGGCCTCAGGGATTATGTTTCTCTCTCCTGGTCTGTGCAAGGACAGTGCAGGCTCACCAGAGACATCTAGGTGTCCTCAAAAAGAAAATGACCCAGAAGATCCATGCAGGGAACTAACATCAACCAACACACCTACCAACCACCTACCTTCTTCCTGGCCCAAAGGGATCCAACCTATACATCACACAGGGTTCAGGACAATTCTACTGACAATGTCTTCACATTATTAATTTTGTAACAAGAAGTCCTGCATTCCTAGTTTGCCCTGGAATATGTAAACCCTGCAGCTGGTCTTGCTACACCCTGAAGAACTTATCCAAGGGTATTTCCTTCCAGTCACTAACAGTGTCCTTCACCGGAAAAATTAAATGGCCAAAAGACACACAGAATTTTCCTTCTAGCAATAGCTCTGGGGCTGCTCTAGTACTTCTCATAACCTGGCCCTCTGGGCAGCAACCCAGTTGGCCCACTCCTGAACCTATTTCTGAGGCCAAGAACTGCTGAGATCCTTGGACAGCAACTGTACCATGTTTATAGCTCTTGTTCTCACCACGCTGGGCAAACTGACAGCAAGAGCAGACAAAACTACAATTCCATTAAGAGGAACTTCACTGAAAGCAAGAAAGGATCAATCTCAGTTCTGCCTCTTATGTCTCCACACCTGGAATAAGAGAACCAAGGAATTGTTGCAGAGATTAAATAAAACCATGACTATAGGACACTGCATATAGGAGCTAGTAATCAGTGTATCCAGAAGCCATTGTCTCCCCATTATTCACTGTCTTGATATGGCTGCTAATTAGGGTACACAGGTCCTCTCCATAGAAGCCAGAGGGAGGTCTGGATCTCGATCTTCTTCCTGATGTGCTTGTACTGCTGCAGCAAAGAATCATGATACAAAACCAGAAAGTCGCCTCCTCCCCAACTTGAGCAAAAAAAGGTGAAGAAGGGAGATGTTTGGGCATATTTTCATTGACTCCATTAATAGTCCAGAAAACACAGGATCAGCTGTCAACTTCCTGCAGCTATCCAGTTCCCCAGCCTTGTTTTCAGTGTAGAAAGTTCCCCTTCACTCTTAAAATAAGCCTCGTTCTTGCTCATGCCAGTCACAAGAGTTTCTAATGCTTGTCACCAAGTTTCTAATGCTTGCTCTGACTTGGACCCCATTCTTCAAGAGTCTTGCACAGTGTCCAGAGTTTTCTCAGAGTTTACTCAGGGCGTTGGGTGGACCCAGCCCCTAGTTACACAAAAGGAAATACTCTTTCAGACACCCAGTGCAGGTGACAGGCACCTATGTACCTGGCCCCTAGAAGCCTCCTGGCAAGACAGCCAGCCCTGTGCCTTTGGTCCCAGAGGAAAACATTTGCACATTCTGTCTCAAGTGTAGAACACTGAAAGCAGACACAGCTGCCTGGTGCTGATGTGCTCCCAGGGCAGAAGCATCCTGAGTGCGAAGCCCTGATCTCAGGAGAGGTCACTCCTCTAATTAACCAGTGCCCTGCAGCTTTCCACAGCCTGTCAGCGGCACACAGAGCTGGCCAGGTGGGCTCTTCTTAGGCTGCACATCCAGGGACAGCATCAGCAGCTGCAGACGTGGGGTGATTAGGAGCTGTGAAAAAGGCCCATACTGCCACTGCCCCAAAGGAGTGAATTATTGCACACAATAGTGATTACCTGATCCTCACAACATCCTATGAACAGACAAATGCTCATGAAAGAAAATCTGACTAACATTTAATGTGAATTTATTCTTTAAATTACCTTCCTGCTAGAACATATACACTGGGGTAAGAAAAGAAAAAAAGGACCAAAAGACATCAAATAAGAACCAAAAAAGTCCCTTAAAGATCACCTCATCTAGCCTCCCCATTTCATAGGTGGAAAGACTGAAGGAATTCTAGGGAGGATACTGTTAACTAAAGGCCCCTGTTACACATGGAACCGTGTCTCCTCAAAATTCTTGTGCTGGAGACCTAACCTCAAGTACCTCAGAATGTGATCTGTTTTGGAAGTAGAGTCACTGCAAAGATAATTAGTGAAGTTTAGGTAAGAACATACCAAAGTAGGCCCTAATCCAATCTGGAAAATTTTAGTTGGCTATGGAGGCATATGCCTGTAACCCAAGACTCCAGAAGAGTGAGGCAGAAAGATCACAAGATCAAGGCCAGCCTGGCCAAATTAGTGACTTAGCAAGACTTCATATCAAAATAAGAAATGAAAAAGGTTTGGAGATGTAGCTCAGTGCAAAGGCACTGGATTCTATCCCCAATACTACATAAAGCAGGAGAGGGTCAGATATAGATGCATATAGGGAGATGACATATTAACACAAGAGTAAATCTGACACATCTACAGGTCAAGGGATCCCTATAACATTTAATAAACCACTAAACTAGGACAGACCTGCAACAAAGGTTTCCTCTTTCCAGCCTGAGACTGAGCCAATGGTGCCAATACCCAAATCATGGAACTTGAAGCCCCAGAACTGTGGGCCAATATACTCCTGTCCTCTGAACAGTACAGCCTGCGATAATATCCAGAAGCAGCAGTAAGAAACCCAGCTAAGAGTACAGAATAAAAAAGTCAAAAGCAAAGGCTAATATGGGACCCAGGAAGTCCTACCCCATCATTACCAGTTAAACTACAAACTATCCTTAAACATCCTATTAAGCAAAACCAGAAGATAAATATAGTCAACCCAGGAAAAAATTCTCAGTGCTGAACAGTAAAGAAACAGGATACTGAGAAATGTGACCAGTCACAGAGCCAACAGCATTCTTCCAGAAAACACAAGATAAGAGATTCAGCCAAAAAGTCAATGGCTGGAGCTCAAAGTCACACACGCAGGCCTCCTAAATCCCAGGGTAACACCCCTTCCTTCATTCATTCAACAAACTTATCAAATGCCACTTATGTGACAGGTGCAGGGGAGACAATGATGAGCAGGATATAGAGTGGCCACGAGAAGCATATGGCCTGGTCTCTAAAATCAAGTGGGAGGACAGGCATGTTTACATGTATAATACCTGAGACAAGAGCCAGGCTATCTGCCCCTGGCACTGAAGTTTTCACAAAGTTCCTGGCTTTAAGAAACTAAAAATAAAAAGTTCCTCAAGTAGTTTAAGAAAAAAAGGAAAGACATCAGCTAAGGACACAAGTGTGTCTTTGCATCTGGTAGAATCCAAAAAGAGGAACACAGACCTAATACTGGCTGGAACCCAAGCCATGGGCAGCAGAAGCTGCTTGATAGAACTCAGCATCTCCCAGTCTACACAGACCTACTAGTCAGAATCTGTATTTTCACAAAGTCCTGGGGGCTCATGTACACACTGAAGTCTGAGATGTGTTCCAGCAATGAACTCAGGATACTTCTCTGTATCTCCTTATGTTTGGCCAGATGCCTTGTTCTTCTTTCTCTCTGCAGACTGGTTTCTCCTCTTCTGTTGTCCACCGATGTCCTCTGCATCAGCCTTTTCAAAGCCCCAGAGTGAGAAATGGCTCTTTCTTAAACACAGTTCCAGATCCCTTGCAGAGGTCTCTGTCTAGTTCCAATGTCAAGTACTCATCCTGGAACCACTTGGCTATGGCCAGGGAGCAGGACCACAAAGAACTAAAGGGACTGCCAGGAGCTCAGCTCCTACATCATGTGGCAGTGCACAGGAGGTGCGGTTCTCCTGAAAGGGCTCCAGCAACCAAAGATATGTTCTGAAAGATGCTCACAGACTTCAGCTGGGTAATCCAAGGTGGCCACCCTAGATACCCCTTGACTTGGAGACACTTCACAGGCTCTAAAGTCAGGTTGTCTCTGTCCCGTGCTTAGCTGCACTGCTGAGAATTGCAGGTTCTAGACACGTTTCAACTCTGTAAGTGTCTAAGTCCTCAATCACTGGATAGAACTAAGTAGCAGCCCCTCCTTGGCTGGACACCTGTGACACCTGAAATAATGCAAGTGAAGCACTTATCCCAGTGCCTGGTCCCGGCATGAAGTACCACTGAGTCAGGAGAGTTAGTCCCTCAAGCAGTGATGATGAACCTCTTAGAGCTTTCAGTGATAACAGCCCACTGTGGCACACATGCCATAGGTTCACCACCACGGCCCAAGAGTTTCCTAGGGAAACTGTTACACACCAGTAGTATCAGACTTTTAGTGATTTAAAAGAACACACTTTGGGGCCGGAGGGTTAGCTCAGTGGTTCCAGCGCCTGCCTCACAAGCGCAAGGTCCTGAGTTTGATCCCCGGTAACCACATACAATGCTGAGCGTGGAGACTCATGCCCACCAGCAATCAATACCACATACCACAGTGCCAAGCGTGGTGGCTCACGCCTGTAATCCCAGCACTCGGGAGGCAGAGACAGTACGATTCTGAGTTCAAGGCTTGCCTGGGCTACATAGTGAGCTCAGAGCCAGCCTGAACCACAAAGTGAGACCCTGTCTCAAAAAAAAAAAAAAGAACACACTTTGATTCTCTCACTGTTCTGCAATCCAGACGTCAGTAGGGTTAGTTTCTTCCAGAGGCCTCAAAGAGCAGTCTGCTCCCTGTCTGCCCAGCGTCCAAGGCTGCTGCCACCCGACCTCTTTAGATTACTCTAAATTCAAGATAAGCTTAGCATCCTGGACCTGGCCAGCCCATGCGGGGCAGGAGTGACCCCCCACAGCCACCTCAGGGAAGTGTTCAACATAATCTTGAAGGACATGGCATGGCATGTTTATCCTCAGCAGGAAATCAGTTTTCAGCCCAGGTCTCAAACAGGAAGTGATTCTTCTCATCAAAGTGACTTTACAAAGCTTCTCCCTCAACCCACCACTAACTGCACACTGATGTCATTTACCAAGGAGGACACAACCTCGCTTCTGTCATGCTCCTGCCAAAACATCCTCCTGAATCTAATCAGGAAGCAGCAGCCAGAGAAGCCCAGCCTGCGTCTGCAAACAGGACTCTGTGCCAAACATCACAACTGGGCCACTGAAAAATGTCACTTTGTAACACACAAACACTGCTCATCCAGTGGCAGGGGGCTTATCGAGGGAAGAAAAGCCTCTTAAAACGTGAAAGCTAAATCCAATGTCTATCCTTGATTATATTTAGATGTTTTTAAAGCTGTTAAAAAATATAATTAGGGCAATTAGGGAGTTCAACTATGTACTTCTTTGTATTAAATAATAGTATAGCATCATTAAAGATTCTGAACATGACTGTTCCACTGTACTCAGACAGGTGAGTGCCCTTGATCTAGGGACCATGGGATCAAACAGAGAGAAGTACAGTCTGCTACATACCACCCAAAGCAATAAAAGTATGCATGTATGTGCACAGAGAGGACACAGAGAGCAATAAAGATATCCAGTGAGGGAACACATTGAACCCCTGGAGAAGAACGTGTGGGTGTTCACAGTACCATGTTTGGAATTTTTCTGCAGATTTTCTGAGATAAGAATTTGGGAATAAAGATATAGAGTCGCCTGGGTCCATGTTAAAGGTAGGACAGTGGTTTTTTTAGGTTAGATGTAGCCGCACGGTTTGAGGAACAAGGACATACTATTCCCAGGGCAGAGAAACGCAAGGGGCAGGCAGCGTTCAGCAGAGCGTATCAGAGGGATGCCACATGTTCTGAATGAATAAACTGAAAAGGATCAGACTGTACCTGAGAAAACTGCAAAGGTAAGAGCAATATTTAAAGCAGAGCCAAAGCTTCAAGCAAAGCTCTGAGAGAGGTACTGAGGGTCAGCCCCCATGCTGGGCAATGAGAGCTGCTGGCTATTTCTTTTCTCAGCCACCCAAGTAACAGGTTCCCCCCACCACCTAGGCTCAAAGGAATAGTCAGCTGCACGCAAGTCTCCACAAAAAGTGTTCATCAGACTCTTCTGTTATCTTCCTCATCCCTTGAGTTGAGCCAAAGCCATTCTCAGAAGTAAGGTGGCTGTGTGTGCTCTGCTGAGACCCATCACTAAGCAGCAATTTGAGAGGATGGCTAAAAGTCAGGACTCCACTGGCCCTAAGTTCAAGTCCTGCCTTTCTACATGCATAGTAGTCAACTTTCCCATTGCTGGACACAATATGCAACACCCACAAGTTCAAGGAGAAGAGGTTTAATTTAACTCATTCTAAGGCCATTTAGTACATGGACAGCTTGTTTCAAGGCTGAAACATCATGGCAGAAGGGCACAGGACAGCAACACTGCTTAGTTCATGTGGCCAAGAAGCAGAGCAGGGGAACAGCAGCAAAGAGGAAGGGGCCAAGAAGCAAGCATGTGACCAAACTGCTCCTCTGCGACCCACAAGACACACCCAAATGTGTGCCACCAATCCCCCAAGCAAATCCCAAAGTAAATCAACATTCCACATCATGGGACCCCAATCTGAAATTTTTCTAACCCTAAAGAGGATGTAATGGACATGTCTACCTCACCAGTGGCTGGAAAATGAAATAACATCATACAGTGACACATGAGCATGATGCTCTGGAGAGGATATGCATCACCATTTACTGGGAGACTAGGATAGGTGACAACTGCGAAGTTTTGGGGGAAGGACCTGGCACACAGTGGGACCAAATAAATCGTAATTCTTGCATTGAGATCTTGATTCTCACTCTGGACAGAAGGAAGACATCAGGCCACCCTTAGAAGCTGGTATCTTGACTGAGCATAGGCCATTGGGGTCATCCCACTCCAAAGCGCAACACCTGGCTTGTGATCAGTGCTCAGTAAACAGTAGGTGGGTACCAACTGCCTCTGGCACCAATCCAAACAGCAGCCAGGACTTCCCTACAGTGCTCACCACATGCCAGGTGTTCCACTGGGCCCACTTGTTCCCTGCTACAGCCTTACAAGGGATGATTTACAGAACTGGGGTTCTGGCAGTATCAGTCACTGGCAGAAAGATATGCACTACTAGCAGATGACAAGGGTGACTTGAGAACAAAATGGTATTGCACCCCAAACCACACTTAGAATCATCTCACAATATGCGGATAACTCTCCTCCCATCCCTAGACTGAGTCAGCCTGAAACACCCCCGTATATCATCAGAGCCAGCGACAGCCACGACCAGAACATCCCCATGGAGAGAAGGGCCCATGTCTCAGCCAGCAGACAGCCAACAATATGCTTCAAGCCCCATTTGCCTCCAAAGTTATGAGCTTCTTGTCAAGATCTGAAGAATCAGTCTAAGCTTCTCATGGCAAAAGGGCTCCCAAACTCTCCCCCTTGCCAAGCAGCTGCTGCCTCCCAATTAATTCTGACAGCAAGCACATACATTATGCATATGCAGGGAACCAAAACCCCACAAAAAATTATTTTTCTTGAACATTAAAAGATCCCACTTCTACCCCAGGCTTTCATTTCATCTCATTCATTCACTGGTTCTATTAAAGCCAAATTATAGCACAGAAATGGCTGCGAGAGTGTACATCAGCAGATCGATTTATTTAATTAGCCTGGGTAATGACAGAGGAATGAGCAATACTTGGTAGTGGGAAGGCGCCCTGGGCAAAGAGACGCCTAAGGGTGGCAGACTCAAGGCTCTGGCCAGCGGAGGCTCTGCACAATGGTCTCTGGGATCCCATGAGATAGCAGCAATTTCCAAAACTTTTGGAGGCAATGAGATGTTCTGTTTCCTTTGTAAATTTTGGTGGAATATTCCCATGAGGCCTCCCACATAACCAAAGTTTAAATGCACAATGCAGGACTGTTACCTGCAGGAAGAAGGTGGTCCAGCTTCCGGACCTCATTCATCCTACATACCCAGAACTAACCCTGGCAACCACTCCTCTGCTCCCCACTTCTACGAATTTGACTATTTTCGCTAATGCCTCCAAGTGGCTTCTTCCACTCTGCATGACGTCCTCTAGACATGTTCATGTTTTTGCCCATGGCAAGACTTCCTTCTTGTGAACAATACCTCATGGCAGATATCAAATGTTGGCAAGGATGAGAAGACAGAGGGACCTGCTGCACTGTTGGTGGGAATGTCAAGTCATGCAGCTGCTGGGGAGAACAGTCGAGATTTCTCAAAAATATAGAACAGCTCTATGATCCAGCAGTCTTGCTTCTGGGTATCAGTTGTACATCACAGTGATTACCATTAGTAACAGTGCTAATAAGTACATTGCCTATTTGTTAATTATATAATAACATACTCGAAATTTTTTAAAGAGTAGATTTTAGCACAATAAAAAAGATTTTTCCACCATAAAAAGTGAGAATGTGAGGTAATACATTCATTAATTTGATTTAGTCATACTACATGTATCAAAACATGATATACAATTTTGTTAAATATAATTTTTTGAATCTCTTTTAACTTTAGAATTGGCATATGGTACATTTCCTAATAATAATGAGTGAATCTTATTCAGTGTATGGTTTAAATCTAGAATATCCCCCAAAAAGCTCATGTGTTTAGAGGGATAGTTTTGGAAGGTGACTGGATTATAGAGTCACTTTATTCACCAGAGGGTTAATCCATTGATGGGTTCATGAATAAATGTGCTATTAGAAGAGACAGTCCACTGGGCAAGCACCTTTGGAGGGTATGTCTCCCTCTCTGGTTTCTCCCTTCTCTAATTCTTGGCAAGCATAGGTTGATCAACTTCCCTCCACTATGACCTTTTACCATGATGTTTCTGCTCTGGAGATGGTTTGCCATAAACTGAATCCCCTGAGCCACTAGCCAAAGTAAATCTGTCCTCATAAATTTCAGGTATTGTGTCTTAGCAATAAGAAAGCTGAATAGTACCAATCCTTAAAAGAAACTAGAAGGTGAGGCTAGAAACCACTCAGGTAAATCACTCTCCACATCTCTAGTCATCAGACAACCTCAGTTTCTGTTCCTTCTCCAGATCTCCTTCATTTTCTTTCTGCAAATCAGCTGACCCTGCTTCTCCTTGGCAATAAATGGCCGACTCAAGCAGGGAACTTTCCCAAAAAAAACCTCCCTTCTCCCAAGGAAAAGCAACAGCAGAGACTAAGAGGCATCTCTACTTCCCTATTTTAAAGATTCAGGAGAGGGCTGGAGGGTTAGCTCAGTGGTTCTGGCACCTGCCTCACAAGTGCAAGGTCCTGAGTTCGATCCCCAGTAACCACATACAATGCTGGGTGTGGAGACTCATGCCCACCAGCAATCAACACCACATACCACAGTGCCAGGCGTGGTGGCTCACGCCTGTAATCCCAGCACTCAGGAGGCAGAGACAGGAGGATTGCTGAGCTGGAGGCTTGCCTGGGCTACTTAGTGAGCTCAGGGCCAGCCTGAACTACAAAGCAAGACCCTGTCTCAAAAAAAAAAGATTCAGGAGAGACAACTTGTCCAGCTTGAGTCATGTGACAACTACGACCCAGAACCGAAGTCATGAAATACAAACACAGCTGCTAATGCACTACATGAAGTCCTGCTCTCATTAAGAGGAACCACGACAGTGGCCAGCAACAGCCTCCCAGAAGCCTCTCTGCCTACTGCCTAGGATTATCTTTTGTCACTCGAGGTAGACCATAAATTATCTATGTTCCACAGTCTACACATCTAGTCCCTCTTCTCCCTTCTCAGTCCCTACCAGCAGCCAGTGAGTAACTTCTCTTTCTCAGCTGTGTGGTCTAGTACAGAGTTCAGGACCCTGAAGAAAATTTCAGATTTACCAATTCATGCCATCAGCTTCCTACCACAGAGATAAGATGACCACAGTTTCCAAGCCAGACATTCAAAAACACTTACTAAATACTGACAAGCACTACTCTGTATCAGACACTGTTCTAGAAGTAGAGATAAAACAAAACACAGAAATATTGGGTTAAATAGTCTGACAGCAAGGCCATTTGTAATTTCATTTACACAAACAAAAAAGATCAAAGGTTGATAATTCATACACAGGTCAGATCAACTGATGAGCTCTAGCACATGCAGTCACCAATACCCAGTAAGTCCCACTAGGACGGAGGAGAGGGATTTGGGAAAACTCACCATGACACTTGTAGGAAATCAAAAGTACCTTTAGTGTATCCAACAGGGACTCATCCCTACAGAGGAAAGGAGGTTTCATACAGGCCAGTCAACTGCACCACAGGGCCAGAGCCCCAGTTAGGGGAAGCTCTTCTGTCCCTTGAGCCATTACTTTGTCTAAATCCCATTCTGCTGGAAGCAGCTGTTCTGGGAGGCCACTTCCTTGGCTCTGCAGAGCACATCTCTGCTCATCACCCCCTTGGAGAGTAAATATCAAGAGTCTGGCTGCCTTTCTCCAGCTGGGCTTGGGAAGCAATTAATTTGGCACTTCTTAAATCTCCCTGAGCTCCGGCAAGGAAGGTACTTATGGCTGTCGGATGCAGCCAGGAACGGAAGAGACAGTACCTCGCGTGTCCCCAGCCAGGGGTGAGTAACCTATAAATCCATTAGCTTTGGCATCTGAGAGGACACAGAAGTCTTTTAAAAAGTCATGAGCACCTTTTAAAGTCCACCAGGGAGTAAAAGCTGAATGGAAGTTGGCCCAGCAACCAGTGCCCAGAGGAGAGGGTCCACCCTCCCAGCCTATTGGTTTCTGCAGACAACTCCTCCTACCCCCCCCCCCAGGAGGACTGCTGTTCCCTTCACTTCCTGCAGGAGCTGTCATTGCCTGTCCCCAAGGGCTGCCAACATAGCCTGCTCTGCAGGAAAGCCCAGAGGTCACCTGGCCCAGGCAGGAGGAAGCTCAAATCTGCACAAAGAAAGGAAGAGAGCACTCCTACCTCTTCCCAGGGCGCTGCAGGACCAAGGCAGCTGTCTGCAGTCTCCTCCACACTGAGCCTAAAGAAGGGGCTTGCTAACTCCCATCTTCCCTAGGACTTAGAACAGGATCTGAGGGCAGCCTGTGAGGAATCCTGTCTCCCAGATGAGGCTGGGGGACTCAGAGAGGGGCACACAGATGGAAAGAAACAGCCCTCAGAGCCTGTCTGAACTCAAAACCTTTGTCTTGTACCTGTACTTCGGCAAGCGAGGCAAGTATTCAGTAAAGGAAGCCTTCCTCTGGTCCTTGCCCACTTCAAGGGTTTCAGTGCTACCGCCTTTCAGAGAGTGGCAAGACAGGGATTCTGTCAACTGGTCCCCAAGACAGGAAGTCTCCAGGATATTAAAGGACAGAGAAGTCCCTCACCCCAAGACCTCAGAGATAAGGAAGTCAGATCTCCTAGGGTTATACTCTCACTGTAGTACCTTGGGAAAGTCACCTGCTCTGTCTCAGTGTTCTTGCTGCAGAACAGAGCTAATAATAACCTCTCCATCCTGGATCAGCAGGGACTTAAAGGAAACATGGGATGCCAAGAGCTTGGCAGAGTACCCGGCTCACAGGCAGGTCTACAGATGGCAGGCATTACTGCCATCTCCACAACAAGCACCCCAAA
>PVIC010019093.1:0-30996 GCA_004025085.1 Thryonomys swinderianus | reverse complement strand
GACAGGAGGATTGCTGAGTTCGTGGCAGCTTGCCTGGGCACCATAGTGAGCTCAGGGCCAGCCTGAACTACAAAGCAAGACCCTGTCTCCAAAAAGCAAAAAAAAAAAAAAAAAAAAAAAAAAAAAAAAAAAAAAAAAAAAAAAAAAAAAAAAAAAAAAAAAAAAAAAAAAAAAAAAAAAAAAAAAAAAAAAAAAAAAAGAAGTGTTTATTTAAATCTTTGCATGATATAAAGGGAAGACTTGCTACTTTTTTTTTTTTTTTTTTTTTTTTTGCGGTACTAGCAATCGAACTCGGGCCCTTATGCATCCAAAGTTGGTGTACCACTTGAGCTAAATCCCCAGCCCCTCCACAAAAATTTTAATAAAATGCTTCTCAAATATTAAGGACTTAGATTTACATTTTATTCTTATTATTATTGTTGTTGTTGTTGTTGCTGAGGATTGAGCTGAGGGCCTTATACATACTATACTTGTTCTACTACTTGTCTGTACCCTCAGCCCCTATTCTATCTGATTTCTAGGAGGAATCCCATCTTCATATAATTTTATTATTTTTTCTTGTAGATGGCCAATATGTCCACTTGAGGTGGTAGGAATCTCTAAGTGTGGAGTACTGAGCAGGAGCTCTGCTATTGGCTGTTCAAAGACAAAGAGGCAGAATGTCTGCATTGTTACACTGTAGAGTTCGAACTTCAGAAGACTTGGACTAAGCAAGTATCATTTACCCTGCAAATGATCATACCTTTAGCTGTCCTCTGTGATCATCACAAACTAATGAAACATACTTTAGGTGTTACAAATTCAGGTTATGCCGTTTTCCAGATGCACTGACAGCTCATACAGGTAAGATTGAGTTTTTTGAAGAATTCTACAAAGAAAGGAAACATCTTTCCTGTTTTCTAGTACTTGCAGTTTTATGTAAATATCTGTTGCCTTGAAAATTAGATTAACTAGCTAGACACAGTAGCATGTACCTGTAATCCTAGTTGTTCAGGAGGCTGAGTCAGGAGGATCACAAGTTTGAGCCCAACTTGGGTAATTTAACAAAACCTTGTCTCAAAATAAAAAAAGGGCCAGTGATGTAGTTCAGGCCCCAGCTTCAATCCCCAATACTCTAAAAGAGAGAGAGACATAGACAGATAGAACGGAGATTAGGTTAGCTAACTTCAACTAACTTCAGTTGTTGTATAGAGCAAGTCTAATGTGGAGAAATACTTTAGATGAGAAGCCCAAAGTATGAATAAATTTAAAAGCAAAATAAAAAGATAGGTAATAGGGAAAAAGATCTTTTTATAATTTTTTTTTTTTTTTTGCAGTACTGGGAATCACACTCAGGCTCTTTTGCAACCAAGGTTGGCACGGTCCCACTTGAGCTAAATCCCCAGCCCCTTTAATTTTAATATTATGGAAATAGATGTTTTACAAATGAGGAGACCCAGAGATGAGAGAGAGAGGAGAGAAAGGTGGAGAAGAAAAACTAAAAAGAGCTAAGATGTTTTATGTACACGTACCAATGAATATAATCCACAATGGATATAATCATTATGTGCTATAAACATGTAATAATAAAAGTTTTCTTGGGTCAGAGGGTTAGCTCAGTGGTTCCGGCGCCTGCCTCCCAAGTACAAGGTCCTGAGTTCGATCCCGGTAACCACATACAGTGTTGGGCGTGGAGACTCACACCCACCAACAATCAATACCACATACCACAGTGCCGGGCGTGGTGGCTCACACCTGTAATCCCAGCACTCAGGAGGCAGAGACAGGAGGATTGCTGCGTTCTAGGCTTGCCTAGGCTACATAGTGAGCTCAGAGCCAGCCTGAACTACAAAGTGAGACCGTGTCTCAAAAAAAAAGTTTTCTCTTTTTATTTTTCAGACAGGGTCTCACTTTGTAATTCAGGCTGGCTCTGAACTCACTGATAGCCCAGGTTAGCCTCAAACGCATCATAGTCCTCCTGCTTCTGCCTCCCAGGGGTGGGGATTATAGGCATGAGCCACCATGCCTGGCAAAAAAATTTTTTTAAAGATTAATACTTTGGTTGCTACAGATTTTTTTTTGAGACATGGTCTCGCTTTGTAGTTCAGGCTGGCCCTGAACTCACAGCAATCCTCCTGCCTCTGCCGCCTGAGTGCCAGGATTACAGGAGTGAGCCACCATGCTTGGCATTGTGATATGTGGTGCCGGGGATCAAACTCTGGATCTTGTTCTTGCAAGATAGATGCTGAAAGCAATGAGCTAAATCTCCAACCTACAGTAGGATTTTTTTAAAAACATCCAGATATGAAAAGGCAAAGTTTCCTCCACTTTTGTTTTAAAAAATACTTTTATATTGTTTAGTGGTATGATTTGATGTTGGATAGCTTCTTTACATTTTACTTTCTGTATTAAATATCATAAATGATTTTTACCTTTTTTATGTGTGTGAATATGTACTTATGCTCATGGGTTTATCTTTTTAGGATCTATGAAAATGGAACCAAATTCTTTGAGGACTAAAGTCCCAGCTTTCTTATCTGATTTGGGAAAAGCCACTTTGAGGGGAATCAGAAAGTGTCCCAGATGTGGCACATACAATGGAACCCGGGGACTGAGCTGTAAGAACAAGACATGTGGGACCATTTTCCGCTATGGTGCACGAAAGCAGCCTAGTGTTGAAGCTGTCAAAATCATCACAGGCTCCGATCTACAGGTCTACTCAGTTCGGCAGAGAGACCGTGGCCCTGATTACCGGTGCTTTGTGGAGCTTGGTGTTTCAGAGACGACAATCCAGACCGTGGATGGGACGATCATCACTCAGTTGAGCTCAGGGCGGTGTTATGTCCCCTCCTGCTTGAAAGCTGCCGCCCAAGGTGTTGTGGAAAACCAGTGCCAGCACATCAAACTGGCAGTGAACTGCCAGGCAGAAGCCACCCCTCTGACCCTGAAAAGCTCAGTCCTAAACTCTATGCAAGCCTCCCCAGAAACCAAACAGACCATCTGGCAACTGGCCACGGAACCCACGGGTCCTCTGGTTCAGAGGATCACCAAAAACATCCTGGTAGTGAAATGCAAGGCAAGCCAGAAGCATAGTTTGGGGTATTTGCATACATCTTTTGTGCAGAAAATCAGTGCCAAAAGCTTGCCTGAGCGTCGCTTCTTCTGCTCCTGCCAGAGTCTGAAATCACACAAGTCAAGTGCTTGTAAGGATGATACAGCCCAGAGATGCATTCATTTCTTTGCTTGCATCTGTGCCTTTGCCAGTGACGAGACTCTGGCTCAGGAATTCTCAGACTTCCTAAATTTTGATTCCAGCGGTAGGTGGTATGATTGACACAGTTACTGTTTTTCTGAAATGGCAATGAAAGCTGATACTTGGGGGGGGAGTGTTCTAGCAACCTTTAGAAACAGTTGCTAGATGATTCAGGTGAAAACCAATCTTTCTCTTAATCCCAATCAGCACACTTATGTTAAGGTTGGTTAGTTGGTTTGTGGTTGGATTGCTCAAATTAATGATCCAGAGACTTAGGGACTTTTTTTGTTTTGTTTTTGTTTTTGTTTTTTTGGAGACAGGGTCTCGCTTTGTAGTTCAGGCTGGTCCTGAGCTCACTATGTAGCCCAGGCAAGCCTCAAACTCAGCACTCTTCCTGCCTCGGTCTCCCAAGTGCTAGGATTACAGGCATGAGTCACCATGCCCAGCGACTTAGGCATTTTTATTGAGCTAATTAACTAGCAAAGTTAGCTTCACTCCAATTTTGATGTTGTTGTTCCACAGATGGCTTGTATTAACAAAAACAAAACCAAAATCCCTTTGATTTTGACTTATTTCTTACCTCTGAGAATGAGAAAAACTAGCACTTTCCTTGAAAGATCTTAAAGGTTTTTTGAGTAAGTGTCTAAGAGGTATTTAAGCTTTTTGTTGTCATTGATGTATTTTTGTCTTCTAGGCACTTTTTTTTGAGACAGGGTCTCGCTTTGTAGTTCAGGCTGGCTCTGAGCTCACTATGTAGCCTAGGCAAGCCTCGAACTCAGCAATCCTCCTGTCTCTGCCTCCCGAGTGCTGGGATTACAGGCGTGAGTCACCACGCCCGGCACTGTGGTATGTGGTGTTGATTGTTGGTGGGTATGAGTCTCTGCACCCAGCATTGTATGTGGTTACCGGGGATTGAACTCAGGGCCTTGCATTTGCGAAACAGGCGCCTGAACTGCTGAGCTAACCCTCCGGCCCTAAAAAAATTTTTTTGATGGTACTGAGAACTGAACCTAGAACCTTCACACTAAACTACAATCTCAGCCTTTTGATTATTTTGTTTTGGTTTTAATTTTGATACAAGCTTTTGCTAAATTGCCCAGATTAAGCTCAAATTTGCCATCCTTCTGCCTCAGGCTCCAGAGTGCTGGGATTATTTTTGTCCATATGGATTTCATTTTTGTTTTAGAAAAACCTTTTCCTTTGCTTTCCTTTTTTTTTTTTGGTACAACTAGGAATTGAAACCTAGGCTTTACACATACTAGGCAAGTGCTGCACCACATATCTATATGGCTCAGATTTTTCTTTTTCAGTACTAGGGATCAAACTTAGGACCTTGTGCTAGGCAAGCAGCTATTGCAACACTGAACTACATTCCCAGCCCCCATAGATTTTTTTTTTAAATTTTATTTGGTTTTATGAGCCAGGGTCCCACATGTAGTCAGACTAGCTTTGAACACATTATGTAGTTCAGGCTGTCCTCTAATTTACAGCAACCCTCCTGCCCCAACCTCTTGAGTGCTAGGATTACAGCCACCACACCCACCTCATACTTTCAGATAGTGCTGCTAATTTACAAATATTTCAATTTTTAGGTCTTAAAGAGATTATTGTGCCCCAGTTAGGTTGTCATTCAGAGTCAACTGTATCAGCTTCTGAGTCTACTGCCTCTAAGCCAAAGAAGAGGAAAAAGGATGAAATATCTGGTGAGAAATTGTTTTGTTTATTTCTTTGTTCAGCAATTTGTCTTTAGAGACTGTTTTATGTTTTTTCCCTGAATTCAGCAATTATAAAAAATAATTTTTATTCTTAAGGGTTTTGTGTTTGTTGTATTCAGTGTGGGGGATTGAGCCTGGGGCTTCATACATGTCAGGCAAGTACTCTGGCACTGAACTATTCTCCTGGCCCTTCTTAATAGTTTTCTTTTTTCCTGGAAGTTGTTTTACTTCTACTGATGATTCTTTGTGAAGTTAAAAGTTAGTTCTGTTGTAAAATAAGATGCATCCAAATTCCATTTTTACTATATGTATGTCTGTTCATCCTATAAGCATTCAGACTAATTGTGTACTTAATCTGACTAAGATGATATTATGATGTTTTCTTTCATAAACACTTAAGAAAAACTTATGGGTTTGAAGTATAGTTCAGTAGCATATGCTTAGCATTCATCAGAACCTGAGTTCAATTCTTAGCACCAAGTAACTTAGGACAATAGTTATTTATATTTCCCACTCAAGGAAGAGTTTTTTGTTGTTTGCAGTTTAATCATGAGAAAATGGATATTTGTGTACATATGTATATGTATATATAGTTAGAGATATGTATATATAGAATATAGATGTTCCTCAATTAATGATGTTTACATCCTGCTAAACCTATTATAAATTGAAAATATCATGAGTTAAAAATTCATGTAGTGTACCTAAACTGTTAAACATCAGAGCTTAACAACACAGATCAGTTATTTCTTCTTGTGATCCCATGGTTGACTGGGATCTGTGGCTCACTGCTGCTGTTTAGCTTTGTGTAAGAATATTATACCAAATATTACTAGCTCAGGAAAAGATAAAAATCCAGCATTTCTACTGATAGCATGGCTTTTGAGTCACTGTAAGTTAAAAGATTTTAAGTGACACCATTACAAATCAGGGACTGTCTACACATACATACATACATTAATTTTAAATCTTGCCAGGCATGGTGGCTCACACCTGTAATCCCAGTACTCGAGAGGCAGAGACAGGAGGATTGCTACAAGTTAGAGGCTAGCCTGAGCTACATAGTGAGCTCAGGGCCAGGCTGAATGACAAAGTGAGACCTTGTCTCAAAAAAACAAAATCAAACCAACATAAAAAACTGCATAAATTTAAATACTTAGTGCTGGGTATAGTGGTGCACACCTGTAATTCCAGCACTGGGATAGCTGAAGCAGAAGAATCACTGTAAGTTCTTGAGTTTGAGGCTAGCCTGGCCTATATAGCAAGACCCTGTATCAAAAAATAAATAGAGTCAGCGTTATAGCTCAGTGGCAGCATGCCTGCCTGACAAGTGGAAGGTCCTGAGTTCAATCCCTGGTACTATAAAAAATAAATAAATACAGTTTTTTAACAAATTTAAATACTTAGTGTCAGCTAAAA
This sequence comes from Thryonomys swinderianus, assembly GCA_004025085.1. Classification (NCBI taxonomy): domain Eukaryota; kingdom Metazoa; phylum Chordata; class Mammalia; order Rodentia; family Thryonomyidae; genus Thryonomys; species Thryonomys swinderianus. Next base: position 24,630 of record PVIC010019093.1, on the reverse strand, counting down.
ACTAATATAGTGGGGCCCCAGATATAGTTCAGTGGCACTGTGCCTGCCTCACAAATGCAAGGGTCCTGAGTTCAATCCCAAGTACTGCAAGAAAAAAAAAACACAACCTAATATAAGTCAACATGAAAATGCAGAGTACCTTATTAAGTCAGTGTCAAGAGATCTAGACTCTAAACAAAATGAAAATATTACCTGACCCACACAGGTGAGTCCATCTGCAAACTCACTAGTAAACAGTAATAAAAATGTTTTAGGAATACAAAATTAGAACAACTTTTGCTACAGAGTTAGAAAAGTTTTTAAATAATGAGACTGTAGGCAAAGGTAAAATCCTGGCTCTTGGTTGTAGCTAGTGTTGTTTAAATTGCTGTATCATTTTTTAAAATAGCTTATGGGGACAGGGATTTAGCTCAGTGGTTCAGGCATCTGCCTTGCAAGAGCAAGGTCCTGAGTTTGATCCCCGGTAACCACATACAACAATACTGGGCATGGTGACTCACGCCACCAGCAATCTGTATCACACACCACAATGCCAGATATAGTGGCTTACTCCTATAATCCTAGCACTCGGGAGGCAGAGGCAGGAGGATTGCTGAGTTTGAGGCTTGTCTGGGCTACCTAGAGCTCAGGGCCAGCCTGAACTACAAAGTGAGATCCTGTCTCAAATAAATAAATACATACATACATACATAGATTAAAAAAAAAAACTTGTGGCTGGACATAGTGGTGCCCACCACTGTATAATTCCACCACTTGGAAAGCTGAGGCAGGAGGATCACATTGAGCCCAAGGCTAGCCTGAACTATATAACAAGACCCTGTCTCTAATAAAGAAAAAAATCCAGTGTGGGGGCACATTCTTGTAATCCCAGTACTTGAGAGGCTGAAACAGGAGGATCTCTCTGAGTTTTTGAGTTTGATGCCACCCTGGGCTACATAATGAGACCCTGTCTTGAAAAACCAAAAGTTCAAAACAAAACGAAACAAGCTTGAAGTACCTAAGAACCTTAAAATGGTCAGATGTGGTACACACCAGTAACCTTAGACTTGGGAGACTGAGATAGAAGGATCATGATTTTAGGGCCAGAGGGTTAGCTCAGTGGTTCCGGCACCTGCCTCGCAAGCGCAAGGTCCTGAGTTCGATCCCCAGAAACCACAAACAATGCTGGGCGTGGAGACTCATGCCCACCAACAATCAATACTATAGCATACCACAGTGCTGGGCGTGGTGGCTCACACCTATAATCCCAGCACTCGGGAGGCAGAGACAGGAGGATTGCTGAGTTCGAGGCTTGCCTGGGCTACATAGTGAGCTCAGAGCCAGCCTGAACTACAAAGCGAGACCCTGTCTCAAAAAAAAAGAAGGATCATGATTTTAAAGCCAGCCTGGGCTACATGTTGTGACTTTGTAAAAAAATAAAAATAAAAAAAAGAAAGAAAGAAAGAAAACTTAAAATGGTCTTCTAATAGGAGGGAATACTGCTAGAAATGGATTGAGGGTCATGCACTAAAGTTTTGGCGCTGGGAAGTTGGAAAAAGATGGTGAAATAAAATGTAATTATTTTGTTGTAGGGAAGCAATTCTAGCGGTAGTAGAGCACAAATTGTTGTTAAATGTTCACATACTGGTTTTCCCAGGAAAACCTGAAATTCTTGGCAGGAAAAAAGTTTTGTTAAAATTTATAGCCAGGTGTGGTAGCTCATGCCTGTAATCCCAGCACTTGGGAGACAGAGGCAGGAAGTTGCAGAGTTTGAGGCTTGCCTGGGCTACATAGTGAGTTCGAGGGGCCGGCCTAAACTACAAAGCAAGACCCTGTCTCAAAAAAAACACCTTATTATAAAGACAAAGCATAGTGGCACATACCTGTAATCCTAGCATTTGAAAGGCCAAAGCAGGAAGATTACAGGTTCAAAGTCAGCCCATACTCATAGAGAGATGCTGTTTCAAAATTTAAAAAAAAAGAATTTGTGGGACTTGGAATATAGTTCATTGGTAGAGTTCTTTCCTAGCATACATGGGGTACTAGATTTGATCTCCAGTGCCACAAAAAAAAAAAAGAGAGAGAATTTGGGGAACTATTTAGTCCCCTCAGGTAGATAGATAAGTTTAGAATGCTCAGTTACCTGGGTGTGGGGCTCGTGCCTTCTAATCCTAGCACTTGGGAGGTTGAGGCAGGAGGACTGCTGTGAGTTTGAGGCCAGCCTCAACTCAAAAGAACAACAAAACAAATTCTAAAATACTCAGTTAAATTTAAATCTCTGATTTAAAAAAAGAAAGCTAATTTCTTAGTGTAAATGTCTCCCACACGATATTTAGAACATACTTATTATGCTAAAAATTTTATCTGAAATTCAGAATAATTTCTTTCTGTCAACCCTGGCATAATTATAGCTACTTAAAATGAAAACACCAAAACTATTCACAGAAGAGAAAAAGGAAGGCAGCTCCTCAAATTGAACAATGGGTGAATTCCTCTCCTCTTTTCACTTCTGTTCCCCATTCCCCACCAATTTCCAGTAAAACACATAATACATTAAAATTCTATATGTAAAAACTAATGGTCATTTCCCTTTAGAATCTGTGAAGCCAACCTAGAAATTAGCAAAGACTGCTTATGTTTAAATTCTTTAGAAATTAATATCAAATTAGCTTATTTCCTGCAGACATGTTTTTAAACACCGTCATGATTTGTGTGTGATTTAGGTGCACAGATGAATAGTTCACTAATGCCTCAAGATGCTCTGAGCAGTAATCTAAGGAAGAGTGGCCTGAAAAAGCCTGTGGTTGCTTCTTCATTAAAAAGGCAGTGTAAGTTTCCTTTCCCTAGAATAGGCTACAGTGATGGTAAGTTATCCTTAAATCAGAAGCAAAATAATCAAAGAAATGCATGTTTTCTCCCAGAGTGCTGCTAACAAACACTAGCAGAATATGGGTTTGTATGAACTGAGCTCTTTCTTGTCCTACCAGTTTCAGATCAAGCTCAAAAGTAAATTATATTAGGGCTGGGGATTTAGCTCACTGGTTCCAGTGTCTCCCTGGCAAGCACAAGGTCCTGAGTTCGATCCCTGGTAACCACATACAACAGTGCTGAGCGCGGTGGCTTGCGCCTGTAATCCCAGCACTTGGGAGGGCAGAAATGGGAAGATTGCTGTGAGTTCAGGGCTAATTTGGGCTACATAGTGAGTTCAGGGACAGCCTGAACTACAAAGCAAGACTCTTAAAACACTCTTTTTTTTTTTTTGAGACAGGGTCTCGCTTTGTAGTTCAGGCTGGCTCTGAGCTATACTATGTAGCCCAGGCAAGCCACCTCAAACTCAGCAATCCTCCTGTCTCTGCCTCCCAAGTGCTGGGATTATAGGCGTGAGCCACCACGCCCGGCACTGTGGTATGTGGTATTGATGGCTGGTGGGCATGAGCCACCACACCCAGCATTGTATATGGTTTCCGGGGATCGAACTCAGGGCCTTGCACTTGCAAGACAGGCACCGGAACCACTGAGCTAACACTCCGGCCCTCTCAAAACACTTTTAAAAAATAAATAAATAAATTATATTAAAATCATACAGTTGGAGAACAGATTAGTGGTTGGTAGGAAGGCTAAGAGTGGAATTGTTTTGTGTGTTGACTATGGTGGTATGTAGGTTTACACATATGATGAAATTATATAGACCTGGAAGGCATGGTGGCTCATATCTGAAATCCCAGCACTCGGGAGGCAGAGGCAGGAGTATTACTGCGAGTTCGAGGCTTGCCTGGGCTATATCTTGAGTTCAGGGTCAGCCTGAACTACAAAGTGAAGCCCTGTCTCAAAAAGAAAAAAATATAGACATAGATATCAATATATATATATTATATTGACATAGATATCATATATATATATGATATATATTGATATCTGTGTCAATATATATACACGAAATTCCATCTCAAAAAAAAAGCTAGTCCCCATAAATGTATAACCACATTGAGTCACCCAAAACACACTCTTCCCCATTTTTCTACCATAGTATGGAATGTATATGTGCTGCCGAAGCGAGCACAACCACAGTATGGAATGTAATCGATGTCAAGATACATCCATCAACCCTTTAAAAAGAATTTTTTGTGTGTGACAGAGTCTCACTCTATAGTTCAGGCTGGCCCTGAGCTCACTATGTAGCCCAGGCAAACCTCGAACTCAGCAATCCTCCTGCCTCTGCCTCCCGAGTGCTAGGATGCCTGGCATTGTGGTACGTGATTACCAGGGATAGAACTCAGGATCTTGTGCTTGCTAAGCAGGCACCGGAACCACTGAGCTAAATCTCTGGCCCATCTTTAGGGCCAGAGATTTAGCTCAGTGGTTCCGGCACCTGCCTCACAAGGGCAAGGTTCTGAGTTTGATCCCCAATAACCACATACAATGCTGGGCATGGTGACTCATGCCCACCAGCAATCAATACTACATACCACATTGCCAGGCATGGTGGCTCATGCCTGTAATCCCAACACTCAGGAGGCAGAGACAGGAGGATTGCTAAATTCCAGGTTTGCCTGGGCTACATAGTGAGTTTACAGCCAGCCTGAACTACAAAGTGAGACCCTGTCTCAAAAAAAAAAACACTACATTTTAAAAGTTTTAAGAGATTAATAAAAACAAATCTAGGGCCTTGTTCATGCTAGGTAAGTACTTGCTGTACCATTGAACTACACCTGATGCTCCTAAATTGTGTCTTATAATAAAAAATTATCAGTAGGTGCTTCTTAGCATCCACAAGACTATAGGTTAGTCTCAACAATATAAAAACTAAAATTGCTGGGCTGGAGATTTAGCTCTGTGGTTCCAGTGCCTACCAGGCAAGTGCCAGGTCCCTGGTTCAATCTCTAGTAACCACATACAACATTACCGAGGTAGTGACTCATGCCCACCAACAATCAACCACACACCAAAATGCTGGGTGTGGTGGCCCAAACCTGTAATCCCAGCCCTTGGGAGGCAGAGGCAGGAGGATTGTTGAGTTTGAGGCTTGCCTGAGCTACATAGTGAGCTCAGGGCCAGCCTGAACTACAAAGTGAGACCCTGTCTCAAAACAAAGAATTCAATTTTTTGAAAAAAAAAACTAAAATTGCCAGCATGTTTTGGTAGCAGGTATCTCACAAGATGTGTTTCTTTTATTGCTTATTACCTGCAATGCAGTTGAAATGGTGATTCAGTTATTAAAAAATATATATATACACACACACTACATTTATGCAATGAAAATACCTGTTAAATCAGGCACAGTGGTGCACATCTGTAATCCTAGCTACTTGAGAGGCTGAGGCAGGAATATCACAGATTTGAGCCCAGGTTGGATTAGCAAGATGCTTTCTCAAATTAAAAAAAAACAAACAGATGGGTGTGTAGCTCAGTATACTGGGTTTGATCCCCTGTTCCATCTCCACCCCATAGTTCAGTTCAATATTAGTAGTATTTTTTAAGTACTGGCTGTCATGTGGCTGGCTGATTAAAACAGAGACATTTGGCCTGGTGGCACATGTCTGTAATCCCAGCACTTGGGAGGCTAAGGCAGGAGTATTGCCACAAGTTCAAGGGCAACCTGGGCTACAGAGTAAGTTCAAAGCCGGTTTGTACTACATAGTCTAACATTGTTATAAAACAAAACAACAACCAAAGGTAAACACCATCCCTGTCTTGATACTCTGGTTTTGAAGAGAAGACCAATATTATATTGGTCTGAATATTAATTATGTAGATGGTCCATTAAAAACTTACACATTCTAGTATATGTTTTTGAAAGGTCAGAAAATAAACATATTGATTATATAAAAGGTAGAAGTTTTTTTTTTGTTTTTGTTTTTGTTTTTTGAGGCAGGGTCTCGCTTTTGTAGTTCAGGCTAGCTCTGAGCTCACTATGTAGTCCAGGCAAGCCTCGAACTCAGCAATCCTCCTGCCTCTGCCTCCCGAGTGCTGGGATTACAGGCGTGAGCCACCACGCCCAGCACTGTGGTATGTGGTACTGATTGATTGCTAGTGGGCGTGAGTCACCACACCCAGCATTGTATGTGTTTACCGGGGATCGAACTCAGGACCTTGCGCTTGGGAGGCAGGCGCCAGAACCACTGAACTAACCCTCCGACCCTAAGGTAGAAGTTTTTAACATTTTCATCACTTTCTTTGATTCAAAGAATTTTGGATTGCCTACAATCTGCATTATTATATGCATTTATATATTAATTTGAGTTTCACATGGATAGTAGATATGGTATGTGAAAATATTTCACTTCTTCTGACTTGTGAAGGTATTTTAGGAGAAAAATAGAGTGGTAGCTCTGGAAGGCTCATGAGTATGGAGGCGACAGGGACCCAGACCCTGACTTAGCTATAGACAAGAGGGACTTGTAATGTGGACCCTTGTCACTCAGTTGCGTGGGAGTCCTTGGTGTCATACCCTTTAACTCCCAGCTCTGCACCTGGCTCCATTAAATTTTATGTCCATTACCATATTTCCCATTTACTATAAGATTTCACCTTTTCACTTTTATTTGATAGTGCTTTGTCATTCCTTTTGAATGAATACAGAATTTTAAAATTTTAGAATTTTAGAATTCTGTATTCTGAATACAGAATTTTAGAATTATATGTAAAGGTTTCAGAGCAACTCCTGCTCTGTGGTCAACCTTGATAAGAGACAAATAGCTTTGTTAGAGGTTTTAGGCTCTATAGCTGTATTTCTTCAAGAACAACTAATTTATAGAGCTCCCAAACAGCCATTATATAAGGCTGTTCTTTAATACATAGTTTACTGTTTAAAGGCTAACTTTAGAGTTAAACATATTGGTCTCTTAAGAGATTTCATTTCTATTTGTTGCCATACTGGGGATTGAACCTTCATGCTTGAGCACCATCTCCAGCTCTTATTTTTTATTTTGAGACAGTCTCTGTTAAGTTACTTAATTATTCCATCTGGGCTCCAACTTAATAGTTCTGCCTCAGCCTCCCAGCCATTTATGTTTCTAAATGGATTCTGGTTTTTTTTGTTTTTTTTTTTTTGAGACAGGGTCTCGCTTTGCAGTTCAGGCTGGCCCTGAGCTCACTATGTAGCCCAGGCAAGCCTCGAACTCAGCAATCCTCCTGTCTCTGCCTCCCAAGTGCTGGGATTACAGGCGTGAGCCACCACGCCCAGCTGGATTCTGTTTTTTAAAGAAATATCTGTATTGAACTACTATACTCTACTCCATAAATATAAAATTATATGTCCACTAAAAAGGAAAAACAGCCTTAGGATCTAATTCACATAGTTTATCTGCATCCTTTGCTTTTTCATTTGTGGGTGGGTTGTTGTTTTTTTTTTTTTGAGACAGGGTCTCCCTTTGTAGTTCAGGCTAGCCCTGAGGTCAGAATGTAGCCCAGGCAAGCCTCAAACTCAGCAGTCCTCCTGCTTCTGCCTCCCAGGTACTGGGATTACAAGCGTGATCCACCATACTCAGCTGTTTGACTTTTTTAAAAAACTGGGATTTGAACTCAGGACCTTGTACTTACTTGTCAGGCAAGTGCAGTGCCACTGAGCTATATCCTAGGCCTGTTTGTGTTTTTTGAGACAAGTTCTCACTAAGTGGTTCAAACTGCCCTTGGATGCACTGTGTACCCCAGGCTGACTGGAACTGCAGTGACCCTCCTGCTCACAACCTCTGGAGTGCTAGGATTAAGGTGTGCCCCACCACACCCTGCCTATCCACTTTCTTTAGATGTCAGTTTTGTATTCTCTTTTTTCTTTCTTTACTTTTTTCAGACTTCAGCTATTTGGGAAACAAAGTTACTGAAGAGATGTTTTTTTCCCTTTTAGCCTGTGGTCAGCTGTTGGATGAGGCACAAGTGACTTTATCTTTCCAGGACTGGCTGGCCAGCGTCACTGAGCGAATCCATCAAACCATGCACTATCAATTTGATGGTGAGTGTTGATCATCCAACTGGGCTCTTGCTGAAAATAGAAAAAATTAATTCTATTACAGTTTTTCTATTTTGGTTAAAAAAAAAAAAGTAAAGGGACTTTAGACCAGAGATCATTGGGTCACAAGAAACTAGAAAGTAGAAGTGAAAAGGATAAAAGGGGAGTAATCAGTATTATGTCATTATTTTAATTATAAAGGACCAACAAAATGAATTCAAAGATGAAGAAGGAAAAGTAAATAAGTAAAGATAGATTGCTGTTTGATTCTATTTGTGTGCTTGGTGAAGGAGCTTTAAAATATTGTTGTAACTTCAAACTTAAAACTGAAGTAAGAAGGGCCAGAGATTTAGCTCAGTGGTTCTGGTGCCTGCCTCGCAAGCGCAAGGTCCTGAATTTGATCTCCGGTAACCACATACAATGGTGGGTGTGGTGACTCACCCCCACCAGCAATCAATACCACATACCACAGTGCCAGGCGTGGTGGCTCACGCCTGTAATCCCAGCACTCGGGAGGCAGAGACAGGAGGATTGCTGAGTTCGAGGCTTGCCTGGGTTACGCAGTGAGCTCAGGGCCAGCCTGAACTACAAAGCGAGACCCTGTCTCAAAAAACAAACAAACAAACAAATAAATAAATAAATAAAAGGGCTGGAGATACAGGTCAGTGCAAAGGCCCTAAGTTCAACCCTCCAGTATTATAAAAATTAATAGGTTATGGGCCGGAGGGTTAGCTCAGTGGTTCCGGCGCCTGCCTCGCAAGCACAAGGTCCTGAGTTTGATCCCCAGTTACCACATACAATGCTGGGCATGGTGACTCATGCTCACCAGCCATCAATACCACATACCACAGTGCCAGGCATGGTGTGTCATCCCCGCACTCAGGAGGCAGAGACAGGAGGATTACTGAGTTCGAGGCTTGCCTGGGCTACATAGTGAGCTCAGAGCCAGCCTGAACTACAAAGCAAGACCCTGTCTCAAAAAAAAAAAAAAAAAGCTAATAGGTTAACTAATTAATTAACTAAAAAATAAAAACAGCTCTGTGGTACATGGAGATACACTCCTGTAACCCAGCACTCTGGGAGGCTAAGGCAGTAGGGATCACAAGTTCAAGGCCAGCCTGGGCAATTTAGCCAGACCCTGTCTCAGAGTAAAACATAAAAAAAGCTGGAGATATAGCTCAGTGGTAGAGCTCTTGCCTAGCATGTATGAGCCTGCTGCTGGGTTCAATCTCAGACTAAAAAAATAAGCACCTTTAGGCCGGAGGGTTAGCTCAGTGGTTCCCGCGCCTGCCTTGCAAGCGCAAGGACCTGAGTTCGATCCCGGTTACCACATATAATGCTGGGCGTGGTGGCTCACGCCTGTAATCCCAGCACTCGGGAGGCAGAGACAGGAGGATTGCTGAGTTCGCGGCGGCTTACCTGGGCACCATAGTGAGCTCAGGGCCAGCCTGAACTACAAAGTGAGACCCTGTCTCCAAAAGGAAAAAAAAATATATATATATATATAGCACCTCAAGCTGAATAACTGACTGTAGATATTCAGTAGGAATAGGCAAAAATTTTTTTTTTGTATTGAGACAGGGTCTCACTTTGTGGTTCAGGCTGGCTCTGAGCTCACTATGTAGCCCGGGCAAGCTGTAAACTCAGTAATCCTCCCGTTTCTGCCTCCCGAGTGCTAGAATGACAGGCGTGAGCCACCACACCCAGCACTGTGGTATATGGTATTGATTGCTGGTAGGTGTGAGTCACCACACCCAGCATTGTATGTGGTTAACTGGGATCAAACTCAGGACTTTGCACTTGCAAGGCAGGTGCTGGAACCACTGAGCTAAATCTCTGGCCTTAGGGAAGAGGCAAATTTTAACGGATTAGAGCAATCCATTTCTGGTGAGAAAAGGGATAAGAATGGAAGTACTGAAACGTGTTCAGATACTAATTCATAGGAGGTAAAACTTCAGAAAGTGCTTTCTAGAAAAACAAGCTAAGGACAGTAAATCAGATTTTGTTGTTTTTATTTATTTATTTGTGAGGCTGAAGATTGAACCCATACTGAACTATATCCCCAGAACTCTTATTATTTTTTTTCTCAGACAGAGTTTCAGACACCTAAGTCACTAGGTTGCTCAGAGTGGGCTCAAACTTTCATTCCTCCTGCCTCAGCTTCCCATAGTGCTAGTATTGTATGTATGAGCCACCATGCCTGGCTAGAGTTTTTTCCTTTTGAAATTTTGTTGGTTTGTTTAACATAATGTAATAAGACCTATCTAACTCTCCTCCCAAACAGAACATTACCAGTACTGTAGCCTGTACCCTTGCAGTCCTCCTCCATCCTACTCCCCAGTTAACGTCTTACTACCTTCACTGCCATCACTATTGTCCAATCACCATCAGCTTGCTCTTGGACCATGACTCTAGTTTTGATAAGAGCTTTCCAAGGTTAATTTTTTTTAATAAATTCAGTTTAGGGCTGGAGATTTAGCTCAGCTGTTCCAGCACCTGCCTGGCAAGCACAAGGTCCCTGGTTCGATCCCTGGTGACCACATATGACAATACCGGATGTGAAGGCTCATGCCTATAATCCTAGCACTCAGGAGGGAGAGGCAAGAGGATTGCTGTGAGTTCAAAGCCAGCCTGAACTACAAAATGAGACACTGTCTCAAAGAAAAGAAAAAAAAAATTGAGTTCATTGAGACATTTTAGAAATAATTCTTTCTTCTTTTTTCTTTCTTTGTCTCGCTTTGTAGTTCAGCCTGGCCCTGAACTCACTATGTAGCCCAGGCTGGCTTTAAACTAACAGCAATCTTCCTGCCTTTGTCTCCCAAGTGCTGGGATTACAGGCATGAACCACCACACCTGGTATTAGGAATAATTCTTAAACCTAAACTGTATCATCTCCTTACCTGAGTTGTGGTGAATTAATACATCTTTGATAGCTGTAATTACTTCTTTATGAGACCATAGTCTAATTTCAGAAGGAGAGATTTTAAAATGTCTGTGTGATAACTAAAGTACCCAGATATGGTGATAATTCAAAAGCAATGAGTTTTGTTGTTGACACCCTACATTTAGTGAAGCAGACAAAACGTGCTAAGAATGGGAGGCTTTGGCAAGCTCAAGGACCCAAGTCCCAAGTTCAATCCCCGATACCATATGTCACAATGCCAGGTGTGGCAGCTCACATTTGTAATCCCAGGAGGATTGCTATGAGTTCGACGCTAGTCTGGGCTACAAAGTAAGTTCAGGGCCAGTTTGAACTACAAAGTGAGGCCCTGTCTCAAAAAGGAAAACAAAACAAGAATGCGATGCTTTTCTATCAACTTTTTGAAGATTTCACTTTTATGTTATGTATTTACTTATGGATTGACTTTTGTTTCAAAATGTCTGTGAACTTTGTCTTTAAGAGTCTTGTTTTTAGCTGAGCGTGAGTTGTCCATGCCTGTAATGCCACTTACATAGAGTCTGTGGCAGAAGGATTAAAATTTGAGGCCAGACTGAAAATGAAATGAAAGGCCTGGTGGGGTAGCTCAGAGATAGACCATTTGCTTAGCATGCAGTTCAAAAGGCTTTCTGTAGAGGTTCTTTCAGTTGCACCCAGGGAGCTCATAATTCTGTTTTTCCCAATTCTGCATAGTACCTTTCTGCTGAAGTTAATCCCTTAGACAGAATTGTTTTTGTTTTGTCTTGCTTTGAGACAGGGTCTCACTTTGTAGTTAGGTTTGCCACAAACACACTATATCACCCAAGCTAGCCTCAAATTCTTGGCAATGCTCCTGTCTCTGCCTGAGTGCTGGGGTTATAGGTGTGAGCCACCACACCTGAGCTCAGTTAACCCTCTCCCTAGAACTCTCCTTCACTTGCCTTTATTAGCCCTATTTTTTTTGGGGGGGGGACAGGGTCTCCCTTTGTAATTCATACTGGCCCTGAGCTCACTATGTAGCCCAGGCAAAACCACGAACTCAGCAATCCTCCTGCCTCTGCCTCCCGAGTGCTGGGATTACAGGTGTGAGCCACAGCACCCAGCTATTAACCCTATTTTCTGTAAGAGGTTTTATGTATTTTCAAATATTTTATCTGCCTTAAGCACATATGCCGAGAAGAGTATTAATGCTACTGGATAAGTAATGTCCTAATTTTATAGTTCCTTGCTGGGCATAGTGGCACATGCCTGTAATCACAGCACTTAAGAGGCTGAGGAAGGAGGGTCACTGCAAGTTTGAGGTCAGTCTCAACTACACAGTGAGATCTTGTCTCAAAAGACCAAAAAAAGGGCCGGAAATTTAACTCAGTGATTCTGGAAATTTAGCTCAGTGGTTCTGGCGCCTGCCTCACAAACTCCAGGTACTGAGTTCGATCCCTGGTAACCACATACAATGCTGGTCATGGTGACTCACGCCCACCAGCAATCAGTATCACATACCACAGTGCTGGGCGTGGTGGCTCACACCTGTAATCCCAGCACTCGGGAGCAGAGACAGGAGGATTGCTGAGTTCCAGGTCATGTCTCAGAAGTAAAGGGGCCATGTTGATAGGTGACCTGAGAGAGGTACAGGGCAAGAGACAAGTCCAGAGGAGTGGTAGTGCAAGGCTGGTGGAGTGTGGCACTGTCCCTTCCTGTCCCCTGTGGCCTGTGGAGCCGAGAGACTTTGCTGAGTCGCTGCTGCACCAGTGCCAAGAGCTCCACTACACTGACCGAGACTTCTACTTTGTCTCCATCCACTGTGACTTCCAGAAAAGTCAGAGGCTAGAAGCTCCTGAGGCTCAGCAGAAGCAGCTGGAGAAGGGCTGGTCTCCACAGCAAACTAGGCAGGCATGTTTAGGATCCTCTCCTCACTCGTGCACTCTGACTGCAAGGAAGCACAGCAAGGTGGCTTCTATGGACCCTCCTGCTCTCTCACCCCCACCCCCTAGATAAATTAAGAAGCCTTGAGTGAGCTGTGGTAAGCACTGGTGAGTGCAAAAGCACAAATGACAGTGGCATTGGCACAGCCATTGATTGTTGCTCTTCCGTTCCTGGCTGGTGCTGAAAGTGATGGAGCAGCCATGCTGGGCACCACCCCACTGATGGTTAAGCAAGGTACAGTCAGGCAGTCAGTTCCCCTACAGGCCCTGCACACCTGAGCCATTCAGGAAAAGGAGCTGGGAAGGACCAGATTGGATGGTCTCCCCACAAAATCTGAGTAGGCATATGGAGACAGGCCAGAGCTGGTCCCTCAGATCCTTCTCACAGAATCGTCAGCCTTTGACACAGATCCATTCACCCTGGCCCAAGTCACTGGCTGGGAAGGACCAGGTAGATTTGAAAAAGTTACAACTCTGCATGTCCCTGTAGGAGAAATTTCTTACTCTTAGAGCTTGAGTTCTTGTCCAGTGCCCTAAACTGCAAAATGAGCTTATTGGCAAGCTCACCCTTGAGGAAACTGATGAATTGGAGTACACTGTTCCTTGTCTGAGATGGAAGTGCTGCTGCACATGGAAGGCAGGTGCAGGAAAGTAGCTGTCCGGTGGCCAGGCCCAGCTTCTGAGTTAGATACTCGTGGCTGCATAGTTGGTGCCTTGCAGCCTCTCTAATGCCTCCTGATTCTTGCTGGTCATCCTGGTCCCTGCATGTGATTAGAATGACATCTCTTTGGTCTCCTGTTTTCTTAACCCAGCCCTTTCTACTTTTGTTATCAAACACTGTCCTCCTTACTCCCTCCTTGGTCTAAGCTCATTTTTCTGAAATGCATTGAGGAGCTAGAGTGCTGGCTTGCCCTGTTTCACATTTTGCTTTGTCTGCCTTTTCCTGCCCTTCTACTCCTTTGTTTTGCTTTTGTCCCTGGAGCATAACTGCCTACTCAAGATGTAGCCTTTAGCTAAGTATCACAAGAGAGCTATGCTTACAGCTAAACTCTGCAGAGTGAGCTCTGAGACAGTAGTTGGAGGTTCTGGGGGTGCAGCTGGTAGAAGCTCTGCTGTTTGACCCTGGTTCCTAGAAAAGAAGCCCATCTGCCCACTCCCTTAACCAGCTATTCATAAATGCCAAGAACATTTCTCCTGAAGACACTGTTACTGACTCACACAGGACAGACAAGGTGCTGAGTTATTTAGAGTTTTTATTCATTAGTGGCTATCATTGAGCACACAGGGGGAACACAGGCCTAGCAGAGGGCCTGCATGCTATCTGCATCTCATCTGTGGCTGCCAGTTAGACAGAGAAGGGATGGCAGCTGCAAGGACAGCACCCTGTGTGGATGCTGATTTCATCTTTCCTTCTTTATTGCCAATAGGACAAGGCCTGCAGGAGTCCAGAGATAGGAGTAGAGGCTGAAGGAGGGGGACAGCAGGCTGAATGTCAGCTGGAAAACGCAGCCCCTGTGTTTTCTTCTCTGAAAGACCTTGCCTTTCTAGGATGTTGCTCTAGGGCAAGAGTAAACCCATAATTGGGAGAAAGTGTTTGCTGAGTTCTCCTGGTACCTACAGAGGCCAAAGGGCAGGTGAATGTGGACAGCCCTCTTTCCCCTCAGCCAGTCTTTCAGCTGGCACCTGGGGAGATTGGTGCAAGCCAGCAAGAAAAAGCACGTAGATAAATCACAGAAGGAGGTGGTTACTCACTGGGTGTGGTGCCATATACCTGGAATCCCAAGGCAGGAAGATAAAAAGTTCAAGCCAAGCCTGGGCAAGTTCATAACTTAGTGAGACCTTATCCCAGAATACAAAATAAATATAAAAAGAGCCAGATTAATGTTGATGGACCCTTGCAGTTTAAGAGAACACTTTTAAAGTAAAATTCCCTCCTAATGATGACTTGAGCTCTTCCACTTGATGGGAGAATCAGCAGAATTTATAGGGTCTTAACTTGGAATTGACATTCACTGTTGTAATTTTGTCAGTTATTTTTAAATTTATTTTTTCTTCCCCACTGGAAAGGAAAAGGTGATGTGCAGTTTTAGACATTCAAAATGTACAAGTTGCTTTGTTACAGTAAGACTAAATGTGCACATGAAGTAAAAAGATCACAAAAGCAAAAAAAAAAAAAAGAGCCACAGATGTAGTTCAATGCGAAAGCCCCAGATTTAATCCTCAATACCACACACTCACACAAAAATTAATGAATAGCTGGGGATTTAGGTTAGTGGCACTGTGTCTGCCTGGCAAGTACAAGGTCCTGAGTTTGATTACTGCTACAAAAATAAATAAATAAACAAATAAAATCATTGAATAAAAATATAATAGAAGCTTCAGGGATATCTTCAGAAATTACTGCTTCCTCATTCCTTTTCTTTCACCTTTTCATAATGGCTTTCTTCTTATTTCTGTAGGCAAACCGGAGCCACTGGTATTCCATATTCCTCAGTCCTTTTTTGATGCCCTGCAGCAGAGAATATCCATAGGAAGTGCAAAAAAACGGCTTCCCAACTCTACCACAGGTATAGGAATTTTCCTCCAGAATAGAAATAGGTATTTGGATCCTAGAGAATTATATTTGGAAAAAAAAATCTGTGTGGAACTTTCAGGACTAGGTCTTCTAGTCACATGAACATGAAGTCTTGTCTTCTACAGTGAGCTAGCTCTTAGGACAATTGTCTTAGGACAGTACACTTCAAAGGCCCTACACTTATTCAAGTAAGAGTTAGTGGAAAAAATTAGAAAATATAAACTTCCTAAAAGACCAATAAAGAACAACAGGGGTCTCTACCAAGAAGTTTGATATTTCTAGGTGTGAACCTATTTCACAAATGCACTGAAGAACCTAATAATTATTTTTAGTTTAGTTTCTTGGAGGTGTATTATGGTTATATCAAAAACTAAAACTGCTGGGTGTGTGAGCACACACCTGTAATCTCAGCCTTTGGGAGGTTGAGGCAGGAGGATTTCTGTGAGTTTGAGGCCAGCCTGGGCTACATAGTGAGTTCAAGGCCAGGCTAAACTACATGGTGCAAGCCTATTGCAAGAAAACAAGCAAAAAACCTACAACATTTTATTTTTGTGAGGCAGGGTCTTGCTTTGTAGTTCAGGTTGGCCCTGAACTCACTATGTAGCCCAGGCTAGCCTCAAACCCAACAGCAATCCTTCTGCCTCTGCCTCCCAAGTGCTGGGATTACAGGCATGAACCACCATGCCCTGTTCCACAACCTTTTTTCAGGATTGTCAATTTTTTTTTTTTTTTTTTTTTTTTTTTGCTTTTTTTGGAAACAGGGTCTCGCTTTGTAGTTCAGGCTGGTCCTGAGCTCACTATGGTGCCCAGGCAAGCCTCAAACTCAGCAATCCTCCTGTCTCTGCCTCCCGAGTGCTGGGATTACAGGCGTGAGCCACCACGTCCGGCACTGTGGTATGTGGTGTTGATTGTTGGTGGGCATGTCTCCACGCCCAGCATTCTATGTGGTTACCGGGGATTGAACTCAGGACCTTGCACTTGCGAGGCAGGCGCCGGAACCACTGAGCTAACCCTCCGGCCCAGGATTGTCAATTTTTGATGAAGGAAGATTATATTTTCAGAGTAATTATTAGGTTTGGAATACATTATTTACGTTGAACCCAGGATCTCTGTGTTCTCTGCCATTGAGCCACACTCTATGGCCCCAACACCTTATTATGCTAGTGCTTAGTTTCAGTTTTATGTAACATTTTTCTTTAGACAGCTAGAGATCTCAAGATACTTAAGTGTGCAATAAGGAAATAAAGAAAAAGATGAAAAGGATTGTTCAAAGACTGTTTCAAATTGTTATTTAACAGTGATTTTTTTCTTCTGTGAGCAGTGACTGCTTCAGTTTGAAAGCAAGCTGTGAATCATTATGGGGCTACAAAAGTCTTTCTGTTTATAGTTTATCTAACTTTTGAAGCAGTATTAAGTTTTCCAGTTTAATTTTAACATATCCCTTGCTGAATTTTGCAGCCCCTTTAGTGGAACTGCTTAATAATCATACTTGTAGACAATGGATTACCCATCATGTTAGAAAGCTTAAACTCCAAGTTAATTTTCGTTTTGCTTTTTTTTTTTTTTTTTTTTTGCTTTTTGAGACAGGGTCTCGCGTTGTAGTTCATGCTGGCCCTGAGCTCACTATGGTGCCCAGGCAAGCCGCCGCGAACTCAGCAATCCTCCTGTCTCTGCCTCCCGAGTGTTGGGATGACAGGCGTGAGCCACCACGTCCAGCATTGTGGTATGTGGTGTTGATTGTTGGTGGGCGTGTCTCCACGCCCAGCATTTTATGTGGTTACCGGGATCGAACTCAGGACCTTGCGCTTGCGAGGCAGGCGCTGGAACCACTGAGCTAACCCTCCGGCCCTTTTTT
Organism: Thryonomys swinderianus; assembly: GCA_004025085.1. Lineage (NCBI taxonomy): Eukaryota > Metazoa > Chordata > Mammalia > Rodentia > Thryonomyidae > Thryonomys > Thryonomys swinderianus. Next base: position 7,437 of record PVIC010019093.1, on the reverse strand, counting down.
CTTTTTTTTTGAGACAAGGTCTCGCTTTGTAGTTCAGGCTGGCCCTCAGCTCACTATGTAGCCCAGGCAAGCCTCAAATTCAGCAATCCTCCTGTCTCTGCCTCCCGAGTGCTGGGATTACAGGCGTGAGCCACCACGCCCAGCACCAAGTTAATTATTTTAAGGACTGTTATTTGGTCTGTTGTACCTAAAGTTGTAAGACTCTTTTTGAGGGTTTTAATTTGGTTGGGGGGAGGGGTACTCAGGACCTTGCACTTACCAGGCAGGTGTAGTGCCACTGAACTAAATCCCTGGCCCATAAGACTGTTTTAATAGAGCCTTGTGCATGTAGCTGTAACAAACACTGAAATAGGTTTCTAAGGTAGGAAAAATAAGTAGTGCTGCATCCTGCCTCAGAGAGGTCATATTGCAGAAGTTCATATTCTTGGGTTTATCACATATCTATTGACCTGTTATATATTTGGCCTTAGAATTTCTTTTTAAAATGTTGATATTCTTTCTTAGTACCAGGGATCAAACTCAGGACCTTGCACTTATAAGGTAGGGGCAGTGCCACTGAGCTAAATCCTCAGTCGAAAGGATGAGATTCTATAAGAAGTAGATAGTTTTACTGAACTAAACTATAAAAATTGAACAACAAATGCAATAAAAGAGAATGTGAGTTTTTCTTGTTAGTCTAATTTTGTCTTTTTTATATTGAAGCTTTTGTTCGAAAAGATGCCTTGCCACTGGGAACATTTTCCAAGTACACCTGGCATATCACTAATATCCTGCAAGTTAAACAAATCTTAGATACCCCAGAGGTAAGAATGTATTTCTACAAGAGTGGGAGTAACAAGGGAAGCGACTGTGTGGAGTTAGGTTTGTATTCATTCCTTGAATTCAGATGCCTCTTAGTTTTTGTTTGTTTGTTTCTTCAGATGCCTCTTAGTTTTATGGTAAGAAATTATTAAGAAATTTGTTGGGCCGGAGGGTTAGCTCCGACGCCTGCCTCATAAGCACAAGGTCCTGAGTTCGATCCCAGTAAACTATATACAATGCTGGGCATGGAGACTCACGCCCACCAACAATCAATACCACATACCACAGTGCTGGGCGTGGTGGCTCACGCCTGTAATCCCAGCACTCGGGAGCCAGAGATAGAAGGATTGCTGAGTTCAAGGCAAGGCTTGCCTGGACTACATAGTGAGCTCAGAGCCAGCCTGAACTACAAAGCGAGACCCTGTCTCAAAAAAAAAAAAGAAATTTGTTTGTTTGTTAGATGCCTCTTAGTTTTATGATAAGAGATTACTAAGAAATAGAGTTTATATCTCTGACTCTGATTTTAATGGGCATTTCCCCTTTTTAAAATGTCTCAAATTAGAGTATGTTTTTTCTCTGTCTTTCAAATCAGGAAGTAGGATTTTTCTTATACTTTGCATAATGATCCCCTGGTAGCTATAATGGTAGCTAGATTTGACTAGCAGGCAGCTAGAAAGTCTGTAAACAATTTAAGATACTGTACTATTTGTGAAGTCAGTGACTCCAGTACAATTAAATCTTCCTCTCTAAACTGTAATTTGATTCACATTAGATAAATAATAAAATGACTCAGTTTTTTATTTTCCTTCACCAGGGACACATCAGACATTTTCATATGTATATATTATTTATTTATTTATTTTTTGAGACAGAGTTTCCCTGTATAGTTTCAGGCTGCTCTTGAATTCACTATGTAACCCAGACTGGCCTTGGACTCATGGTGATCCTCTTGCCTCTGCCTCTTGAGTGCTATGATTACAGGTGTATGCCTCCACACCTGGCTTTCAAATATATTTTTCAAAGCATATCTTGAAAATTTGAGAGAAAGATTTTCTCTTCTTAAAGTACTGGAGTATTATAGAAAATTTAGAAAAATTAATTTGATAATTAAGATTAGCTCAATGTCGGGCCGGAGGGTTAGCTCAGTGGTTCCAGCACCTGCCTCGCAAGCTCAAGGTCCTGAGTTCAATCCCCGGTAACCACATATAATGCTGGGCGTGGAGACTCACGCCTGTAATCCCAGCACTCGGGAGGGACAGGAGGACTGCTGAGTTCGCAGCGGCTTACCTGGGCACCATAGTGAGCTCAGGGCCAGCCTGAACTACAAAGCGAGACCCTGTCTCAAAAAGAAAAAAAAAAAAAAAAAAAAAGATTAGCTCAATGTCAAAACATTGTCATGTTCAGAAAGAATAAGTTTTTCAGTGGCTACAGAACTTACATGTGAACCACAAAATAAAATTCTGTCCAGGCCAGGTGTGGTGGCACATGCCAGTAATCCCAGCACTCAAAAGGCAGGAGGATCTCAGTGAGTTTGAGGCCAGTTTGGGCTACATAGTGAGTTAGGGCCAGCCTGACTATATACCTGTCTTAAAAAAAAAAACAACAAAACAAAAACCCCTATTTTAGTGCTAACAACACTTATTTTAATGCTAAGAATACTTGGGGACTTTTTCCTTTTTGTACCAGGGCTCAAACTCAGGACTTTATGCTTGCAAGGCAGATATAACACCACTGAGCTAAATACCTAGCCCACCTTTTTTCTTTTCTTTCTTCTTTTTCTTTTTTTTTTTTTGAGACAGGGTCTTGCTTTATAGTTCAGGCTGGCTCTGAGCTCACTATGTAGGCCAGGCAAGCCTTGAACTCAGCAATCCTCCTGTCTCTGCCTCCTAAGTGCTAGGATGACAGGAGTGAGTCACCACGCCCAGCACTGTGGTATGTGGTATTGATTGCTGGTGGGCATGAGTCTCCACACCCAGCATTGTATGTGGTTACCAGGGATCCCACTCAGGACCTTGCACTTGCGAGGCAGGCACCAGAACCCACTGAGCTAACCCTCCGGCCCCTTTTCTTTCTTTTTTTGAGGCAGGATCTCCCTTTGTAGTTCAGGCTGGCCCTGAGCTCACTATGTGGCCCAGGCAAGCCTCAAACTCAGCGATCCTCCTGTCTCTGCCTACTGAGTTCTGGAATTACAGGTGTGAGTCACCAGGCCTGGCATTGTGGTGTGTGGTGCTGATTGCTGGTGGGCATGAGTGACCATGCCAAGTACTGTTGTATATGGATACCGGGGATCAAACTCAGGACCTTATGCTCGCTAAACAGGTAACAGAACTACTGAGCTAAATGTCTGGCCCCTTTTTTCTTTTTTGGTAATGCTGGGATTGAGCCCAGGACCTTCAAACAGAGCTATGTCGCTAGTCCATTGTTTATGTTATATTTTAAGATACTTAATTGCCGAGAGTAGGTTTAATATTTTAGTATATGTGCTGCCAAAGTGAGCACCCGAGAGTAGGTTTAAATTTGAGATCCTTTTTCCTCTGTCTCTCAGACTGCTGGAATTACAGGCATATTCCTTCATGCCCAGTACTGCTGGGAATCTTTAAATTCATAGTGTCTTGAGGCAGCTGCCAGCCCATAATGAGTGACATTCAGGGAAGCACTGAAGCAACGTAGGGCAAAGATACCTGAGAGGACAGAGGTAGCAATCAAAGAGCTTCTGCTATTGGACATTATTTACCTTTATCACCTCTGTAGTCTCCCAGTAATATATATGTATTTACTGTGTTTTTCAGATAAGAAGACAGACTCTGAGAAACTCAGTAACTCGTTCATAGTTGTCCTGCCATTTGGTGGCAGACGCTGCCGTTTGTGTTAAGTTCTGTCTGGCTCAATCTCAAAAGACACAGGACTTGACAGGAGCTAGAGGCACTCTCAGAAAAGTATTTAGAAGAATGACAGCAGAGCTGTCAGGAGAGAATCAGACTGGTTTGAGCAGGTCTATACTGGTAGCACAGCTATGAGCTGTAAAAATCCCACAGGTTCAGCTGGTGTAGGTTTGGCTGGAGTTCAAATTAAGGAAGGCCATGAAAGGGAGAAATAGCATTGTTGTTGATAGGATTTGCTGGGAAGTACTAAAGAAAGTTTTCATTAACTTAAGTACACTTAACAAGAAAGAAGGTATTGGGCTGGAGATTTAGCTCAGTTGGCGCCTTCCTACCAAGTGCAAGCTCCTGAGTTCGATCCCCGGTAACCACATGCCACAATGCCAGGCATTGTGACTCACGCCTGTAATCCCAGCATTCAGTAGACAGAAGCAGAAAGATTGCTGAGTTCGAGGCTTGCCTGGGTTACATAGTGAGCTCAGGGCCAGCCTGAACTGCAAAGTGAGATCCTGTCTCAAAAAAAATAAAAAAGAAAGAAAGAAAGAATAATACAACACCTATTGGCATCCAAATATTTGTTGACTTTGAAAGTTTTCCCTGTTTCACCTTCTTTTGTTGTTGTCTTGATGTCCAGATGCCCTTGGAAATTACCCGTAGCTTTATCCAGAACCGAGATGGGACTTATGAGCTATTTAAATGCCCTAAAGTGGAAGTGGAGAGCATAGCAGAAACCTATGGCCGCATAGAAAAGCAACCAGTTCTGCGACCCTTGGAACTAAAAACTTTTCTCAAAGTTGGTAAGTGAATTTCGACAACCCTTTGTACTTTGAGGCCCAGTTCTGCTCATTGCACTGTCTGAGGCTTTGAACCTTGGCCTTAACCCATGAAGACATATCCATTTTGTAAAAGCAATTATGTTTCCAAAATAAAACTACAGAAATAATACATGCTCACTGTAGAGAAATCAGACTTCAAGATAGACACAAAGGACAAAAATTAAAACCACCTTAGACTACACACCTCATAGATTATACCACTGTTAAGATTCATTTTCCCGCTGGGCGTGGTGGCTCACGCCTGTAATCCCAGCACTCGGGAGGCAGAGACAGGAGGATTGCTGAGTTCAAGGCTTGCCTGGACTACATAGTGAGCTCAGAGCCTGTCTGAACTACAAGGCGAGACCCTATCTCAAAAAAAAAAAAAAAAAGATTCATTTTCCCTGGGCCAGAAGGTTAGCTCAGTGGTTCTGGTGCCTGCCTTGCAAGCACAAGGTCCTGAGTTCGATCTCCGGTAACCACACATGATGCTGGGCGTGGAGACTCACGCCCACCAACAATCAATAACACATACCTCAGTGCCGGGCATGGGGGCTCATGCCTGTAATCCCAGCACTTGGGAGGCAGAGACAGGATGATTGCTGAGTTCGAAGCTTGCCTGGGCTACATAGTGAGCTCAGTGCCAGCCTGAACTACAAAGTGAGACCCTGTCTCCAAAAAAAAAAAAAGATTCATTTTCCCTTTTTCTTTGCATCAGGAGTTCCCAAAACATAAGATCATGTTTCTGCTGGTTTTTTTTTTCACTTAATGATATATCAATACTGCTTCCCATATCTTATCTTCGATGTTAATTTTTTAAACTTATATTGTTATAAAAGTTTTATTTTTTTATTTTTATTATTTGTTTAAAACTTTTTTTTTTCTTTTTTTTTGAGACAGGGTCTCGCTTTGTAGTTCAGGCTGGCCCTCAGCTCACTATGGAGCCCAGGCAAGCCGCCGCGAACTCAGCAATCCTCTTGTCTCTGCCTCCCGAGTGCTGGGATGACAGGCATGAGCCACCACGCCCGGCATTGTGGTATGCGGTGTTGATTGTTGGTGGGTGTGAGTCTCCACGCCCAGCATTATATGTGGTTACCGGGGATCGAACTCAGGACCTTGCGCTTGCGAGGCAGGCACCGGAACCACTGAGCTAACCCTCCGGCCCTGTTTAAAACTTTTTAAATTTTTATTATTTATTTATTGTTTAAAACTTTTATTGTTATAAGCTGTCATAGCAGAATAAATGCTAAGTGTACAGTTCTCCAGGACACTGACACTCTTATATAGCATTACCACCACCACTGACCTGTAGAACATTCTCATCATCTTCCACTGAAACCTTATAATTGTTAGGCATCAGCTTCCCACACCTACCTTGCTCTAGCTTCTGGCAGTTATCATCCAACTTGTATGATTTTGACTGCTCTTACTGTCTCATATAAGCAGAATCATACCATTTTGTTCTTTTGCAACTGGCTTACCTTACTTAGATTCATCTGTGTGACAGCATATGTCAAAATTTCTCCTCTTTTTACAGCTGAATAACATTCTCTTGTCTGTGCATAACCACTTTTCTGTTTATCCATTCACCTGTGGATGAATAATTGGCTGAATAACACAGTTTTGAATAACTTATTGTTTTATGTGGCTGGGAATCTCAGCAGCTTGCACATTGCTAAACACACACTTTACCTCTGAGCTATATCCATAGTCTACAGTTTTTTTTAATTGAATTCTTTATTGGTACAATTTATATATATCTCACAGTCACATATAACACTGGGGAATTTGTACCAGTACATGACACAAGTTAACTCTCATTTTTACCCATATCCCTACCCACCCACACCTCCCCACCTCCTTTATACATACTCTTTTATTTTCTTTCTGAATCATATTTATTCCTTCCCCTTATTACATTTCCACACCAAATTTCCTATGGAAATTTCCCATTCTATAAAAACTGTCATACTTTCGGGCTGGAGGGTTAGCTCAGAGGTTCCGGCGCCTGCCCGCAAGCGCAAGGTCCTGAGTTCAATCCCGGAAACCACATACAGTACTGGGCATGGAGACTCATGCCCACCAGCCATCAATACCACATACCACAGTGCCAGGTGTGGTGGCTCACACCTGTCATCCCAGCACTCGGGAGGCAGAGACAGGAGGATCGCTGAGTTCAAGGCTTGCCTGGGCTACATATGAGCTCAGAGCCAGCCTGAACTACAAAGTGAGACCCTGTCTCAAAAAAAAAAAAAAAAAACTGTCATACTTTCTAGAGCTCATTTGCATCTAACGGTGTTCATATCAAAGAGAAGATCCGGTATTTGCCTATCTGTAATCTATTGATTTCACTTATTAGTATATCCTCCAGGTGTCTCCATTTGCACATAAATGAATTAATCTTGTCATTCTTTATGGCAGAATAATACTCCATTTTATTTTTAAAAACCACATCTTCTTTATTCAGTCTCCAGTTGATGGGCATTTGGGTTGTTTCCAAGATTGAGCTATTACGAACTGAGCTGCTATGAACAAGTGTGTATATCTGTCTTTCCAATATGATTTTTTAAATTCTTTTGGGTATATTCCTAGCAGGGGGATAGCAGGGTCAAATGGGACCCCTAGTCCTAGTTTTCTGAGAAATCTCCACACATATCTCCACAATGGTTGCACAAGTCTGCAACAGTGGAGAAGGGTTCCTTTCTCCCCACAGCCATACCAGCATTTATAGTTGGTTGATTTTGTGATAGTGGCCATTCTTTGTGGAGTGAGATGAAATCTCAGTGTTGTTTTCATTTGCATCTCTCGAATGACCAGTGACGTTGAACATATCTTCATATGCTTCTTGGTTGCTTTGACTTCTGCCTCTGAGAAGTGTCTGTTCATTTCAGATGCCCATTTTTGAATTGGGTCTTTAAGCTTGGGGAGGCTGATCTGTTTGA
>PVIC010019092.1:0-30930 GCA_004025085.1 Thryonomys swinderianus | reverse complement strand
AAAGGAAACCAGAAAGTGGAAAGATATCCCTTGTTCTTGGGTAGGGAGAACCAACATCATCAAAATGGCTATACTCCCACAAGTACTATACAGATTCAAGGCAATTGCAATTGAAATCCCAATGGTATACTTCACAGAGCTAGAGAAAATAATACAAAAATTCATCTGGAAACACAAGAAACCTAGAATAGCAAAAGCAATTCTAAGCAACCATGACATGGCAGGGGGTATTACAATCCCCAATTTAAAACTCTACTATAAAGCCACTGTGAAAAAAACTGCATGGTACTGGCAAAATAACAGACTTGAGGACCAGTGGAATAGATTAAAAGACCCAGAAACAACCCCAGATACACTAAGCCACCTCATCTTTGACAAAGGGGCCAAACATCCCCAATGGAGGAAAGACAGCCTCTTTAAAAAATGGTGCTGGAAAAACTGGGCTTTAACCTGCCAAAAGCTAAAGCTAGATGTGTCTCTTTCACCATGCACAAAACTAAACTCATAATGGATATGAGACCTAAACATTAAAACAGAAACAATAAGTCTGCTGGAAAACAGATTAGGTAAAACTCTTGGAGACATTGGCTTAGGCAGAGACTTTATGAATAAAACCTCTATAGCACAAGAACTAGCAGAAAAAATCAACAAATGGGATCTCATCCTACTGAAAAGCCTTTTCACAGCAAAAGAAGTCACTGGTGCTGCTAAAAGTCAACCAACAACATGAGAAAAAAAATCTTTACTAGCAGTTTATCAGACAAAGAGCTGCTATGTGCAATATACAAAGAACTTAAATAGATCAGCCTCCTGAAGTTTAAAGACCCAATTCAAAAATGGGCATCTGAAATGAACAGACACTTCTCAGAGGCAGAAGTCAAAGCAGCTAAGAAGCATATGAAGAAATGTTCAACATCACTGGTCATTCGAGAGATGCAAATGAAAACAACACTGAGATTTCATCTCACTCCACAAAGAATAGCTGCTATTACAAAATCAACCAACAATAAATGCTGGTGTGGCTGTGGGGAGAAAGGAACCCTTCTCCACTGTGGGTGGGATTGCAGACTTGTGTAACCATTGTGGAGATCCGTGTTCAGATTTCTCAGAAAACTAGGACTAGGGGTCCCATTTGACCCTGCTATCCCTCTGCTAGGAATATACCCAAGAGAATTTAAAAATCATATTGGAAAGACAGATGTACACCCTTGTTCATAGCAGCTCAGTTCGTGATAGCTCAATCTTAGAAGCAACCCAAATGCCCACCAACTGGAGACTCGATAAAGAAGATGTGGGGTCTTTTTATAAAATGGAGTATTATTCTGCCATAAAGAATGACAAGATTGATTCATTTATGTGCAAATGGAGACACCTGGAGGATATACTAATAAGTGAAATATATAGATCACAGGCAAATACCAGATATTCTCTTTGATATGAACACCTGTAGATACAAATGAGCTCTAGAAAGTATGACAGTTTTTATAGAATGGGAAATTTCCAAAGAAAATTTAGTGTGGGAACATAATGAAGGGAAAGAATAAATATGATTCAGAAAGAAAATAAAAGAGTATGTATAGGGGCCAGAGATTTAGCTCAGTGGTTCCGGCGCCTGCCTCACAAGTGCAAGGCCCCCTGAGTTGGATCCCGGCAACCACATATAATGCTGGGCATGGTGACTCATGCCCACCAGCAATTAATATCACATACCACAGTGCCTGGCGTGGTGGCTCACGCCTGTAATCCCAGCACTCAGAGGCAGAGACAGGAGGATTGCTGAGTTCAAGGCTTTCCTGGGCTACATAGTGAGCTCAGAGCCAGCCTGAACTACAAAACGAGACCCTGTCTCAAAAAAAAAGAGTATGTATAAAGGGGGTGGGGAAGTGTGGGTGGGTAGGGATATGGGTAAAAATGAGAATTAACTTGTGTCATATACTGATACAAATTCCCCAATGTTATATGTGATTGTGAGATGTATATAAATTGTACCAATAAAGAATTCAATTTAAAAAATTATGGAGCTTCAGGGAATCAGGAAAGCTAAGACCTTAAAGAATCAACAGTGAAACTAATGAGCTAGTTTCAATGCCTCCTCCCTCATCTAGAACACCACAAAATCTGTTAGATTCTTTTAAAACCTTGGGAAAGGGCAGGGACTTGATGAATAAGTAAGTGTGGAATTTCAGAACTATTTCACAAAGTGAAAAGAATGATGGAATGTGTGTGTTTAAAGTGAGAAAAGTATTATAAGAGGGATGAATGACAGTGTCTTTACTATAATACATTTTAATGTAAAAATTGGCCATATATTCAAACCATACCTCACATACTGGTTGTGTTGGTATTGCTGATCTAGAAATGAGCTGGATGGATTCTAGGTTCTAGCACAGTCCAAAGCTCTACTTAATCATGCTTATGACCATCACCCTTTCATCTGTGTACATCTGACATTTTGCTCTTTCCTTCTGTTTCCTTCAGGTTCCTCTGTGTGAAAGAACACAACATAGACCACAGCATCCAGATGCTTTACCACTGTTTCAAGTACCAAACAGTCCACTTTGTTGATCTTCTGATCTGGACACCAAGTCCCAAAGAATTAATTTATTTGTCCAACACAAGTCATGTGTCTACCAAAGATCAATGAATTGCACCGAAGGGTGCAACCAGCTACAAAAGCAGCAACTCTGGAAATCACACAGGATACTGGAATAAAAGGGGGGGGGGCCAGGTCAGAAGAAAAAGATAACATTTTACTGTATAAAACAATAATATTAGCTACCTAGGGTCTTTATAATAACAACAGCTTGGTTGCATGATAAGTAAATACTGTCCATATCGTGAAATACGTTCAAACACAGAGAAAATGATGGCAGAAAACTGCAGCACGTTAATAATCACTTCGTTAAGACCAATCAAGCCCGAGAACAACACGGCTCAGGAATCTTCCCAGGAAATACAGTGTCTGCTCCCATTTTTGCCATTTAAGGAAGTTCCAATGGCTGACCCTCATCTTCGCAACTCTAATCCTCCCTCTCCTTGCTCAGTTGTTTGTTTGCTCGTTTGTTTGGCAGTGCTAGGCATTAAACCCAGAGCTTTGCACTAGGCCACTGGACAGTACTGTGCTGCAGGTCAGTGGTGAACCCCCAAACTACACGCTCAGACCTTTAACCTCTATTGCATTCCAAAAGTCTCCTCTGTGGAACACTGACCCAAGGTAGAATTTTTCTTCTCTAGGAACACGTTCCTAAATCCAACATTTGGGCCTTTCATAGAGGAGTCATGCATTTTTGAGGTCTTCCTCCACCAAGGGAATCACCAAATGATGAAATAAAAACCATCTTCTAATTAAACAGCTCTTAAGAAAATTCATTTACATATGACTTGACTTTGTTAATAAAAATGGATTAAATTACCTCCCTTCTGGGGCTGCAGCACATCACTGTAATCAGCACCAGAAGACAAAACGAAATGAAATATGATTCCAAGCATTCAGTCAGCACGCAGCAGATTCTAAGAATAGGGTGGGAGCACTAGCCAGACAAAGTGGCAAAAGGAGTGGGCAGAAGCTCAGTAACAAAATTAAGTTCAAGGAATGGAAATTCAAGTCACTTCCTCCAGTGCACAAGTTCCACACTAATTCCCTCATAATCTTCTTATTCTCATTCATAACAGTTGCCTTGATGTGGGGATTACAGTAGTAACTCTGGTTCTTTTGCAAAATGATAGTTCACTAGAATACGCGGAGCTACTTTACCTGCTCAAAAGTTCAAGTTCAACCTTAGATAACTGATCACCATTAAATATGTTCGAATGATCTAGCTTTACCAATGCCCGTGTACATTTAGCTCATACCAAATGCCAGAAAGCACTACTCACTGTATGGACACAATTTCATTAACTCTTCTCAATAACTCAATGAAGTGTATTGTTCCCACAAGGATCACCAATGCAGCAGGGTGTAAGCTAAGAGTACAGCTGTAGGGTTTACACTGTGGGCCCCTGACCTGGAAGATCTATGACATTAGACAAGTTAGTTAGCCTCTTTATCCCCTTGTCTTCCTGTTTATAAGATGAACATAATTACCTTGATCTCAAGTGTTGTTGGGAGAATTAAGTTCCTCAGTATAAAGTGCATGAGGCCTGCCTGATACTCAGTGAAAATCTCTAGTTTCATGTGATACACCAGGCACAAGACTGGCCAAGGACTTTGACCAACATTACTTAACCAATAAGTAGTTGAGCAAAGCTGACCTCACCCACCACACACACAGACTCTTTTCTTTCTCTTTTTCTTTTTTTTGAGACAGGGTCTCACTTTGTAGCTCAGGCTGGCCCTGAGCTTACTATGTAGCCCAGGCAAGCCTCAAACTCAGCAATCCTCCTGCCTCTGCCTCCCAAATGCTGGGATTACAGGTGTGAGCCACCACGCCCAGCTATACTGCACAGACTCTTATCAGATTTACCCTAAATCCAACACTGCACAAAAGCTGCCTGAGTACCTATCATGTCATTAAGTACAAATTCACAAACATACTTTGATTTGCGGGTGCTCAGTTTATTTGTACACCAACTCTTCTCTTACTAATGATGATCATGACAGAGAACACTTTCCAAAAAGTCTGCAATTGACAGAAGACGTTCAAATGGTTGAGAAAAAATTTTTGAAATAGGTTCTCACTATGTAGCTCAGGCTGACCTCAAATTTATAGCAATCCTCCTGCCTCAGCCTCCTCAGTGTGAGGCAAGTGCTATCCTTGGAAAAATGTTTCTTTAAGGAACCAGATATGGAGCATAGATGTCCACTGGGCTAATAGATTACTAAAGAGCAGCTTTTCCAATGTTCAATTTAGGTCTCGGTGGATAAATTCAGAGAGATTTTTGTGATGCCATTAAAAGAAGAAGATGATGCTTCAGCTCTGGGAAAAGCCAAGGTAAAAAAAATATTCTGCCAAGCAGGTGATTGATATCAGTGGAAAAAGTACAACAGCAGAACAAAGCAAGTCTCCTGCTTCTTCCAGCACAGAAAGAAAATGACAGGAAACTAATATATCTGAAGAAGGAAAGTAAACTTGCTGGGGACAGGGAAGAGCTGGGTCAGCCTTGCCTTTATTGAATCTTAAATGAAGCAAATAAACAACAATCATCCCCCAATTATGTTTTTCTCCCAGAGAATTTTTTCTCTGGATCTCTATTTCCTGGCAAGTGAAACAAGAAGCAAAAGTTTGAAGTACCCTCTAGGGTATCTCTCTGTTTCATTAAAAATAAATTAATTAATAAAAATGCAGGGAAAGCATATGTTTTAAACTACTGTGCAACAGGACGCTTCTGGCCTGAAATCCAGGCTGCAGTGTATCGGGCTTTGCCTACCCTTTCCAAGCAGCTAGAGGGACTTGCTGTCGCCTGGTTTGACTCGCGCTCTGTCACACAGCTTAAGAAGTGGCTCCTGCGGATTAAATCAGCCCAGAGGCCACTTGGTTTCCACTACACCGGCTCTGGGCTCACACAACCTCGGTCAGAAGCAGGCGTCCTTCCTCAGGAGCACTCCCCCTTTCCCTCGCTCGCCCAGTGTGCACCCTGGGGACACACTCTGTCCTTCTCCCCCACCCCAGTCTCATACACACTGGGGGTGACAGTAGGACTGGGGTGCCACCCTGCACAAGCAGAGAGCATCACCCATCTCTTGTTTTGTGTAACAGTTTAATCTCTGGACCTGTAAGAGGAAGTCTGGTGTGTATGTCTTCCCCTTAATATTCCTGAGGTCTCCATAGTGTCAAGCTGATTTCTCTAGAGTTCTGATCCGATTGAAAATGAAGACCACCGAAGTCCCCACCACAGAACCAGGCCGACCATGACCACGGCCAACTATGCCACAGGGCAGCGCTGCTGGAAATGGGTGCCGCACAGTCCGGGCCTCGAGGGCTCGCGGTGGCGCAGTTCCCAGAGGGGCGGCTATGGTGATGCGCAGTTGTGGCCTCAAAGAAAACATACTGCTCAGTTCTGCCGATATCCACACAGAATAAATTGGCCCAGGGACATAGCCAAGGTAAAGGCCAGAAAATGGCCCCATGCCACACCGTGATGTATGACCCTCAGGACACGAATCGGCCTGAGGCTTCAGGTACAGGCCTGCTCACTTCCTGTGATGCTGGGACAAATACCTGAAACCTTAAGGAAGGAGAGGTTTATTTTACCTCATGTTTCTGTCAGGGGTCAGCTGACTGTGAAGCCGGAAGGCCTGGCAGAGGGGATTGGCCAACCGGAAGCGGCAAGTGAAGGGAGGAGCGGGAAGGGAGAGGAACCTTTCATTCCACCCCCACCCCACCCTCCTCTTCTGGCCAGACCCCACCTCCCAACAGCAATAAGCCCCATAGTCAGTCACCTCCTAAAAGCCCACCTCAGGGCACATGAGGCATGGGAGACATTTAGATCTAAACCATAACGAACAGTAAGACTAAAATACTGATATGTTCTTTCATTTTTGCATCCACTTATTTTGAAACATGATTCAAAACCATTCATAGAAAAACAATCCCAGAGATAGTAAAACTAAGACAAGAATCAAACAGGTAAAGGATTAAACACTTTAGAAATCTGTAGCTATGGAAGGGCCTATAACTAGACTTCAAATTACCACTGAGCTTCCAAGAAGGCAAGGAAAAAATGGTAAACACAATGATATGTTATTTCCTAATGTCTTCAAGTCTAAGATTAGATGGGCAAATGCCACATCATCATGATAGAAGAACATTCTCCTGTCTCTAAGAGTTGAAAACATTAATATGACAATAATTTGGTTCATTAAGTGTTTTTTTTTTATTGTGATACTGGGGATCAAACCCACGACCTCTGGCCAACTCATGTGGTACCATGCCTAACCTGCAAGTGTAAGAGCCCAAGTTCAATCCCCAGTACTGAAGGAAAAGAAAAAAGAAAAAAAAAAAACAGGACCTCACACATGGTAGGCAAGCACTGTGTCACTGAGCTATGTCCCCAGTCCAACTTTTTGTGTATGGTATTAGAGATTGAACTCAGGACCTTCACAACCTTGGCCTTTTTAAAATTTTTTTATTTTGGGCCGGAGGGTTAGCTCAGTGGTTCCGGCGCCTGCCTCGCAAGCATAAGGTCCTGAGTTTAATCCCCAGAAACCACATACAATGCTGGGTTTGGAGACTCACGCCCACCAGCCATCAATACCACATACCACAGTGCCGGGCGTGGTGGCTCACACCTGTAATCCCAGCACTCGGGAGGCAGAGACAGGAGGATTGCTGAATTCGAGGCTTGCCTGGGTTACATAGTGAGCTCAGGGCCAGCCTGAACTACAAAGTGAGACCCTGTCTCAAAAGAAAAAATTATTTTTATTTTGATACAGGGTTTTTCTAAGTCACTAAATTGCCTAGCTTGCATTCAACTTGCAGTTCTCCTGCCTCAGCCACCCAGATTTCTGGCATTACAGATGTGCATCTCCAAGCCCAGTTAATTTTTTGAGACAGACTCACTTTGTCTCTCAGTTCGGCCTTGAACTTTGAATCCTCCTGCCTGAATAACCTAAGAACTAGAATTACAGGTGTGAGCCACCATACCCAGATTTAAAATTTTAAAGAAAGATAGAGTGTGAGGTTTTAGACAGGGTGACTACCTAAACCATTTGTCTCCTAAATCAGCACATTCTGGAGAATGAAGTGGGGTGCTATTAGTAATGATGCCCAGACAACTTGAGTGTCCCATGTAAATCAAGATATGTGTTCACCCTGCTCTAGGACACATGAATGTATTGGCCACAGTCTGGTTCCTGACCATATGCTACTCCTTTTTAAGGACACTGACAGAAATCAGGTGCAAATCCAGAAGAAATAAACAACAGCACCCCCTCTAAAACCTGTTGGGTACTTACCTCAGAAGCTGATGGTTTTATTTGCTCTTCAGTCATTTTAAAACTATGGACATTTATCCAGCATCATGACCAGTTCAGGTGACTCCATGTACCTAGCTAAAAACTGTAAATGGCTTCCAATTTTGATCCAAAAATGGACATTACAAGATCTTTCCTGTCATTCACTCTTGAGAAAAACGTAGATGAACTTCTCTCTGTATTTAAAGCCCAGCATTGGCACATCTATCTTCAGCTTCCCAGTGTACTTGGCCTACTAATAAATCGTCTCTGAAAGTCACAGTGCAGCTCATGCTGGTAAAGGAACAATAGCCTGAAGATTTTAGAATCACACTAAAAATCCCAGGTGATTCTTCTACCCCAACAACTGCAGTAAACTGTTTCATTCACCAGAAAATTAAATGCTGAAATCCAAACCCCCACCAAGAGAGTGGTAGGACAAGGACTGTGAAAGGGAGTTAGATCCTAGGGTGGAGCCTTTACAAATGTTATTATTGTCCTCATGGAGAGAGAGACAGAGAGCCCTTTGGCCCTCTCTTGCTCCTGTGAGGAGCTCAGAAATTCACATGTGCTGCCCAGAAAGGGGTGCTCCCTGAATCCCCATTGCGCTGGCACTCTGGTCCAAACTTTGCTTCTGTAGAACTGTGAGAAATAAGTTTCTATTGTTTCTGATTCACCCAGGGCCAGGTACTCTGTTCTATGAGCCCGAACTGACTAAGACAGAACAGCATCCCCCTCCTTCCATAAATTAAATCCTATTATTTTATATTAGGTAAATACAGCAATACTAATAAGACAAACAACCTGCCCACTATTATAGGATGATAAATGGCAAAGTTAGGATTCAAACCCAAAGCTACCTAATTCCAGAGTTTACATTTTTCACAATTCTTTGTTCCCATGTCATTTTTTTTTTAAATCCCATCTGACCTCGTAGAAAGTGGTTTAAGAAAATGTGTTCAAGGGAAATATAAGCTCTTCTTCCCTAACATTTTCCTGTTTTCCTAAGGGAAAAATCCCTGTAAAGGGTTTCTCCAAGGCCAAACCAAAAGGTGACATCAACATTGACATCACACAAGTGCCTAGTGACCCCCATCCAGGCAAATTCCTTCTTTCAGCAACAGGAGCACACACCAAGGTTGAGGGTAAGATTTTATCCTTAGAAATATTTATTGTTTATGAGTTGGACCAAAGAAACGCTTTGGGAAGGTAATTTGATTAGAGAATTAAATTACAGAATACTGAAAAGGTCAAGCTCTTAAGAAGAGGTTTGCTAAGATAATTGGATAATGACATTCCACATAAAACACAAGAAGGCTGAAGATGAAAAGGTATGTGTGATCATCTGAGTGGCTCACTGCAGAAATGATCATCTTCTCCTTGGAGAATTAAAGACTGCAGAGTTTGCTCTTCATCTCAGAGGCTCGCGGCTTTAAAGTCTACAGTCTCCGAAGAGCACAACCTCTCTTGATCTCATTTATCCCCCAACGATGACTCAAGAGAGATGCAGGGCTGCAATAGATTTGCAAAGAGCCCTTTGAGATCAAGTCTGATTTATTCATTGTCATAGGAAATTAATTCAAAATGGTAACAAGACAGTGGACTCTGGCATACTGCTGACCTCCAGATACACACTTCAAGCATCGCGGTTTGGAGATGATGGAACCTGTGGGCACACGGCTTTATCCTACTCCCAGGTCCTTCTGATGGTGTCATTCAAAGCCTGATCTGTCATGAGATGCTGCATGCAGGAGCCGAGTTCTTTTCACACCCAGAGTAAGGGTGAATCACAGAACAAGGGAGTTTCCAGGGTCTTCAGTACTGAGCTGGCTGGAGACAGGGTGGAGAGAGAAGGCTGCCGCCCCTGTGTTCAGGATTAATTTAAACCTCATAGCTCACCACTGCCCCCCCCATCCATTCTCCAGAGCAAGCAGCAAACACAGAGAAATTAATCACCATATATTGAGCTGGTGTCCTAGAGAGCACAGAAATTCAGCCTTAACCTGATTAGAGAGAAAGGGGCAGGAATCGCTTTTAGGAAGAGCGGCAGGGAGCTGGTTCCAGGGCCCAGACCCTGTCAGAGCCCTGAGCCCTTAGTCTGCTTCTTTCAGGGAGTCAGTTCCACTCTTGTCACTGCACACGGATCCTTTCCACACTGCTGTGGTCCCGGCTTACTGACGAATCTCAGCCTCCGTGTTTTCCAGCTTCAGTAACATGGCAGTTATTTCCACAGCAGTAGCCTCCTTCTGTCCCCAACCTGTGACCTTGCAAACAATGTGACTTTACTGTTCCCACCTATCCAGAGTGGGGCTATATTCAACTTTCCATGAAATCTGGGCTGGCCCCAGATTTATTTTGATTCCATCACAACAGAAGTAATGTTGTTTGACTTCAACCCTAAGTGAGCACACAGGCCTTGAGCTTCCAGCCAGCGTTCCCATTTGAGAACATTCCTAGAGAGAGGGGGACCAAACAACTGCCAGTGTCAAGGTCCTAAGCACGATGGTGCAGCCATCCTAGGTGTTCTGCCCCACCCCAGCCATCGGCCGGCTGCAGTCCATGAGGGGTCGGCGAGCATCTCACAGAATAACTGTCTGTAAAGTGAGCAGATGCTTCTTCATCCCAGGTACCACATGCATGACCTGTGGAATCCTAAAAATAATCCAACTGCTGTATTAAGTTTTGAGATGTTGATCATGCAGCAGTAGGTCATTGATACAGATGAAATACCACTCTTTAGAACAATCACTGTGCTCAAAGAGGCAGAATTGGCATCTAAGATGTCAGCTCCTACTGAGCCATGTGGAAAAGGGAGGGACTGTTTGGTCAGTTCCCCCCGAAGAGGAAGGATGCTAGTTCCAAAGGGGGCGGTGGGTTTTGGAGAACACACGCACTATTGACCCCTTTACAGTTCCTAAGTTTCTTTCCTGAATTCTCACAACACTTTCAGAGGCAAGATCAAATATTATCTGTCTCTGAGAGGTTTCAAGTCTTTCTCAAGGCCACAGTGTCAGTGCAAGACAAAGCCACACCTCGACCGCAACAATTCTGAATCTGTGTCCAGAGCTCTTCTCCTTGAAAGGAGATCTGGGGTGAAGAAGCACTGCTCACTTTATGGACAATGATTCTGTGAGATGCTTGCTGATCCCGCTCTTAGCTAGTGGGATGTCCATGAGTAGCATCCTGCTACCCTCTGCCCAGGGCCCCCAAGCCAGTGGGTGAGGTCCGTCAGCTCCCTGCCAGCCACACTGTCGAGAAAGCAAATAAAGGTGAGGACTCCCCAGATTAAGCTACTACTGCGTTTCAAAGAAAAATTATTTCAATTTAGAATGAAAAGTCGAAGCTCCTTCAGGAAGAGCCACTGAGGAGGAATCCATTCCGTAAGATGCCTGAAGGCAGAGCAAATGTCAGCATTTCCCGTCTCCATGCTTCACCGAGCCCCTTCCATTCATTTCCCTTCAGGAACTCCAGGCTCTTAGAATTGAGACTTCCAGATATACAACAATTACTAATTAACAATTTATTTCCTGGGTCTCTACACAGAAAAGATATTTCTGACTTCAAATTAAACAATCTAATCAGCATGAAATAAAGTGTTAGCACACTGAGCTGCTATTATTTCAGTCAAAAGCAAAGAAAATTTGTAGCGGGCATATTTTTTTCACAGTCAGATTTCACCAATGATTTCTATTACGCTTCTTTAAAATATTGAAGAGAATTGAAGGACTCTCGTTAATACCTTCTATGATTTGTAAGGACTTCAGCTCTTAAAAAGAAAAAGTAAAGTAATAAAAAGAACAGCTGTCAACACTTTTGGATTGCCTAAAATTCACAGGTACTTAGAGAATTTTTGGACAAATACATATATGGATTTATATACAGGTTTAAAAGTTTTACTTACACCTTCCTTCACCATTGTAAAGTGTGGAAGAAAAGTTACAAACCCATTCTTTATTAGAAATGACCGTCCGGGCCGGAGAGTTAGCTCAGTGGTTCCAGCGCCTGCCTCGCAAGTGCAAGGTACTGTGTTCGATCCCCGGAAACCACATACAGTGCTGGGCGTGGAGACTCACGCCCACCAGCAATCAACACCACATACCACTGTGCCGGGCATGGTGGCTCACGCCTGTAATCCCAGCACTTGGGAGGCAGAGACAGGAGGATTGCTGAGTTCGAAGTTTGCCTGGGCTACATAGTTCAGGGCCAGCCTGAACTACAAAGCGAGACCCTGTCTCAAAAAAATTAAAAATAAATAAATAAATAAATAAAAAATAAAAGAAATGACACGTCCCAAGATTATTTCAAATCACTGTCATAGTCCTACAACATTATTTTAAATTATGAAAATTATATACAAATTTTTTGAACATAAAAGAAATTCATCAAAACCCATGGTCAATAAAATTCCTGAGTCAAAGAAGAAAGTAATCTTTAAGCATCCTGACAGTCAATACCACAAGGTAAGAGTGGAAAGTGCACTTCTAGGGAATAAAGCATATCACCACCTTGGGTGGGAGAAGGATAATTCTATCAATCATGGAGTTTATTATGTATTAATATTAGTGTAGCTAAAGTGACTTAATAATAGATTTCATTTTAATATTACAAACTTACTGAAGAAAATCTAGAAAAGATCCCCAAAAAGTTTTTTTAAAAACTGTTAAAGTTACCCAAGGAGCTGTGTACCATAAACTCTATTATCTTATATTTGACATTTTTATCCACTTCTTTCCTATGCATGTTTTTTTTTTTTTTTTGAGACAGGGTCTCGCTTTGTAGTTCAGGCTGGCCTTGAGCTCACTGCTGGTGGGCGTGAGTCTCCACACCCAGCATTGTAAGTGGTTTCTGGGGATCGAACTCAGGACCTTGCACTTGTGAGGCAGGCACCAGAACCACTGAGCTAACCCTCTGCCCCACACGTGGTATTTTTAAGTTCCAATTTCATTGCTCTGCAACTTTGTTTTCTTTTTAAACTTTATATTATCATCATTACTATCAGAAACATGGATTGGAAAATATTCCATTGCATTAATTTTCCACTCTTTACTCAAATATTGCCCAATTATTGGACATTACCAATTTCCTGCAGTCAAAAATAAAACCATGAGATTAACAGTGTCATCAAGCTCTTTCTATAAATTAGACAATCAACTCAGCATAAAGTCTCAGGAAAAGCATAATTATAGATAAGCGATTCTGCTTATATTTTGTTGTTGTTGTAAAAGGAACACATATATTTCACGGACAGCTTTGCACATTTAAAGAAGCACAAAGGACACAGTTATAGATCATGTTACACTAGCTTTTGACTACTTGTCCGCAGTTTATAGGCAAAGTTTTGTATGGGTGGGGATCAAAGTAGATCAAAAATCCCATCCTTTTTGACTGACTAGTTATGCCTTGTTGTCCCATCTTAGTAAGCCCATCTTACATAATGACATCACAATCTCCTATCAAGTGGCCAATCAAAATTCACTCCACCAAAGATTTCTTTAAGCCAAACCTCTGAAGAGTGAAAACCAAAATTCAGTGATTCCCATACCTGGAAACTAAACACACACCTGCAGAAAGCTGCCTTCTGGGCCTTAAATGCAAAAGGTTTAAATGTAGTGAACATAAAGGACATTGTAAAAGGACCAGGAAACCAATCAACTTTTTGCTAGGTAACCTGAGACCATGCACAGCCTCTTAAAGTGGTGTCTGTATTGACAGAGATTAAATAGAATGTATGGTCCCCAGTACCCATCATGGATATCAAGGTATTACTTAGCCAATTAAATTAAAACAAGTCCCTGGCCAATGATTTCTCAGATTAATTTCTGATTTCCATGCTAGGCCGATAGGTCCAGAAGCAAAGCAGTCCCTCCATCTGCAGACCTTTCTAGAAGCCCAGCAGCTTGCATGAAAACCTCCTCTACATGCCAAAAATAGCCAATGGGTTACTACTGCAATACTGCTTTCTGACCACGAAGAACATTCTAGACCAAGCAAACAGAAACGTACAACAGACTCCATTTTCTGCAGCATCCCTGTGTGACACTGGGTTTCTATAAATACTCACATCAGCTGGAATTCAAGATCCACTTGCCCGGGGCAACAAACAGACACCTACAGATACAACTATATCAAACACATGCCATGTGAGATCGAAGAATTATGAAACAATAGCGGTTTTTTTTCAAATACAGAAAAACCAAACATGTATTACGTTAATGTCTCTAAAATTACAATCTTCAATTGTTTCCATGAGTAATCTAATGGAAGGAAGAAATGAATGGTTTCTCTGCAGGGCTGGAGAAATAACTCACCCAAGGGGTTTAAGATGATTGTCATTTGAGTGATGATATACATTTTTTAACTTTATCCTTCTCATTGGTACCTATTTGTCAGCCATACTGATCACATTCATTATAAGGAATTTACGTGATAATGTATATGACACATGTTGATCCCTCTTTTTCCCCATTCTCCCCTCCCTTCAACCTTTCTTCCCCTCCCCATTAATGTTATACTTTGTAATGTAGCATGTGAATCCTGAGAAAATACTAAATATCACTTTTTAAATTCCAACATAAAGTTGCCAACCATCTTTTCTTAAGAAAAATTATTCTTTATTCTGAATCTTGATGCCTTCTAATTTCTTTAATATTAAGATTCCTTACGTTTAAGAAATGCTGGTGTTAGTAAATGGTTGCCTCATAAAAATATCCTTACAACAAAATAAAATATTGTCACCTCAGTCCAGCTAGTTCTTATCTGGACTGTGAACTCAAAATATCTGCCTTGGCTGTTCGCCACCATCCTCCCCACACATAAGGGTACACTAATTCTTTCTGTGATATGATTCTACATTGGATGAGTCCTGTCCAATTTTCATTCATCTGTTTTAGCCCAGAATTTCCTTTCATTGTACCAAAATGGTCTATCCCAGAAGCTTCCCCATGATTTGTACTTTATTTACTGAATTCAATGAATAAACAAGGTCCCACCAGAACCTCCGAATCCCCAAGACTAAAGACCAGATGACTAGCTTCTCTGTTCTGCTCTCTGGCCTGCTTTTTCAGATGGGATTAGGCTTGAAGACCTAAGAGCTCTTTCCAACTCAGCCAGAGATGCCAAGAATGTGTTGGTTCAAGTCTCATCTGTGCCAGTTGCAAACCCTGTTACAGAAAGTAACTTTAGACCCTACTTCACAACATCAGAAGTACTAGCTGGTTTCCTTCTTGCTGGGACAAAATACCCCGTATTTGAAAGAGGGTAAAGTTTCTTTGGGTCACGGTTTCAGAGGATTCAGCCATGCACAGTTGGCTGGCTCCAAGGCAGACATGGACTGGCAGAAGTGCAGGGTGGAGCAAAGCTGTTCAACCCATGGCAGCCAAAACAAAGACAGAGAGAGAAGAGCCGGGGAGAAGAACACGCCTTCACAGCCACACCTCCTCCCACCAGGCCCCACCTCTAACAGCACACCCAACTAGGAACTCATCAATGCATGAATCCACTGACTGATAGAACACCTTCATGATCCAGTTGTATTCCAGGAGCCCCATCTCTGAATGTGACTTCCGGGGGACATTTTCAATCCTAAGCATAATAATGGTTAAATAAGCAATTGTGACCAGAGTGTTAGATGCATCCTTGGTACACAGTAAACTCTCAAATGTTCTGCAGAAACAAATTAATATCGGAGATGTTCTGAGAGAACTAGAGATACTCATGACTAATGGAGCTATTTGTTCTACACTTCAAAGGAACCACAGTGCTTCTTGTTCACTGTTATTTCCTGGGCAGGCTGCATGATGCCACTGATCACAGCTCTCCATCCACTGAACAAGCACAAAAGTAGATCAAGTAGTATCTGGTTTGACTAGAATGACCCCGGGGAGGAATTCTTTCTCCAGCCCTACAGGAAAGGCATTCATTTCTTCCCTCCACTAGATTACTCAGAGATCCACAAATATGGAGTGTTTACCAAACTCTGGGGGCTGTGCTAGGTGCTGGGAAAAAAAGAATTAGACATAGTCACCGGCCCCAAGGGAACCCCTAACAGACTGGAAAGAGGTATGACCAATGCCAACTCCCACAGGAAAGGCACTGGCGCCATCGTGTACTCTAGTCCCGACCAGCCCGAAAGGCAGTCTCAGTAGGGACTTTTACATTCCCTCCTTTAAAAAATCTCAGACATGATTTCCTGTCTCAATTTTCCCTCTTGCCATCACCAAAAGGGATGTACTGCTGGTAGAAAGCCCTTTTCTTCCTCCGAGGGGAATATTAATAATGGGGTAACATGGGGCTGCCTCTGCCAGCAGTATTTATTACAGCTCTAATTCTGTCAATGTGAAACCTTTCAGGGTTTTATTTTATTTTCACTCTGACCACACTGAGAAGACCAGATCATTTACCACCCAGCTGCTTCTATCAGGCTTTTTTTTTTTCCCCCCGCAGATACAAGGCCAAGAGTGTAAACGGTCTTGCAATGGTGGGTTTATGCTACTTGCAAAATTTGGCAGGAGATCAAAGAAACAAGGTTGTAGATTGGCCATGTAAAGCAGAAATTGTAACAGCAACAAGACCTGGCTACAACACCAAAAACAAAAGAGTCCACACAGAACAGCCATGCAAGGGCAGCCATTTCTCTGTTCTCCAGCCGGGTCCAGGCAGCAAGAGCAGCCCCTCATCCCACCTTCTCCCGGAGTGGTTCTCATTTCTAGTAGTCTGCCAGCACTGCCCTGGTGAGAGTCAAAAATCACATTGAAGTATCCACAGCCTTGCCATTTTGGGTCTTGTGCCATCTCCTTAGTCCTTGTAGACCTACCTCACTTTGGAAGACTAGGTTTGCGTTTGCTATTTCTGTAGCTATGAACATAAGCACTACCCAGGTTCCTCCATCTCTGAGCATGAAGAGACCGCCACTCACAGGGGCCTTTCGAAAACAGAAGAGGGCTGAGCCATATCTCTTTGTCTTGGTTAGTGTGGTTTGTTTGCTTTGTGGCTGCTGCAAAGTTGAAAATTTAAGAAATTCTACACCATAATCAAGGAATTGCAATAGAATTTAAATGCTTGCAAATTTTAAATGTCATGTGATATGGGATGTAGCCTTAATGCATATGACAAATACCATCTTATGAAATGAGATTATGCACTTATGAGAACAGCTCAGGAACTACCTATGTAAACATGTGCCAAACCCATCAGAGTTGAAAGCTGAGGCCCCTCAAGAACAGGTGGCCCCCAGCCCCACATGGACACATCTGCAACCTTGGCTGCCCAATGCAGAGAGGGGAAACTGCTCAGGCAAAGGGGTGAGTAGGGACTTGAGGCTAGCTCCCTGGGAACCCCTGACAGGATGGTGGGTTCTGCACTATTAAGATTTACAGACCACATCTTTGTCTCCTCAGTCAAACACTTGCATGTCTTGGTGCCCTGGAGCCTGGCCTAGAGGAAGTCTAAGTGAAACCATACAGCTGTGATGGCCAACCTGTGAGAGGTTTTTAATGATACAAACAGCGTGCTGTGGCACACATGCCATAGGTTCACCACCACTGCCATCATGAGGAGGGTGATGTGGCTTTGCATTTCCTGGGGCTATTTGCTTTTTAAGGCAGAGACCAGCACGATGCCTGGCATAGAGTAAATACTGGGCAACATTGGCTACATAGTGGCCAAGTCATTCAAACAGAACCAATTTTGTTATGTACATCTGTTAAATCAAGAACTGGTCAAACTACTAGAGGGGTTGAAGGGAGGGCAGGGGATGGGAAAAAAATAAGAAAAAGAAATATCACATAGAGCTACAAATTCCCAATGATGAATTTGATCATAATGCATGTCTAAAATGTACTCATAAACTTAATGAATTAAAATACCCGTCATAACATTTTATGCAGAAGCTGAGGATTCCAAGGGCATGTGTTCCCACAGTACAAGAAGAAAAACCACACGGACACTTAAGACCAGGCCTCAGAAGCCATTACATACTGCCACTGCGCGCTGTTTGTCAAAGCGAGTCCACCCAGATTCAGAGGAAGGGACAAAGATGTCGCTTCTGACTTGTGACAAAGAATATGTAGAGTAACGATGAACTTGAAGCCATTTTTAAACCATGGCTATTTTGGGCCACACATCTTTTACAGTTTTCCTACAGGCAAAATCTACTCAGTTCCCTCTCAAGATACACTAAGTTTTGTTCCATTATAGCATGAGGCTTAGGTTCAAGGTTCTGGATACATCTTCTCAGTGAGGCTAGATACAAACAAGGTTCTTCAGACCTAGTGCCTTAGCTATAATGTCTCTTGATCTTCAAAGTTGTGGAGAACAGCAACAAAAAAAGACTACACCTACACAGATATATAGCTAATATCAGGCATGTTCAGTATGGTACAGTCATAGACCATCCAGTACATACAAAGAGTTCATAATGGCAAAAGAAGCAAAGACAGTGAATATAGACATTCCTAATCAAAGAGAGTAGAAACTAGAGGCACACGCACTCCCTAGTCCATGGAACCCTGAATGCTGTTTGCTAGTATCGCTGACTTCTGGTGCAGGACTCACTCTTGCTTTTGGGGTGTGATTTTTCCAAAACAATTGGCTCTGGCCTCTGGATCATCCTTTCCATTAAAGAAGCCTAGTCTATAGCTGAGCAGTTTCTCTACCCGCCTTTTGTCCAAGTTCATTTTGTACTTTCCCTTTCCAATTCAGTCTAATCTGGTACAATTCCTTTTAAATCTGTGTGGGTCTCTTAGGATCAATCTATTCCCGTGGATAGAACATACACCTGCAAATCTCTGCAAGACAAATCCTTCTCTTTTTCAGGGGCCCTGGGAGGATGCTGTGAAACAAAACCATTAAAATTTGTAAGCTCTTTGAGATACATCCTTAAGGATTTTTCTCCGAAAGTATGAGGCAATGTCTCACACCATTCTGAGGTCTTCCCCAAAACCGGGGGAGGAGAGGTGCTACAGTCAGATCTCTGCTGTTCTCTTGCCCCATTTTCCTAACGGCAGCCAGGATGAACATTTTCCCCCGGGACTCCTTGTTAATTTAAGGATATTCTTTTTCTGGATGAATGACTGTCCAGAGACCTTTTGCTCCATATTCCATCCAAAAACTTGAACAGTACATTCTTCAGTGGATCTTTCTCTACCCCACATTTATCAAAAATGTAATGAAGGAGCCAATTGGCCCTTTTAACTTTGCCTGGAATTCTCCTTAATGTTGTCATTGCATCCACTAAGTACATGCTTGATCTCCATCTTACAGTAAGTCACCTTTTGGCCACCTTCCCAGCAGTACAAAACAAAGGCCTCTTTTCTTCAGCTTCCAAAATATTGTCTTCATTTTTCTTTACAAATCTCAAGGCCTGTCTAGTGTATAAAAATTGACACTGCTTGTTTCGGGTTTTTATTATGGTGATGCCCCACTCACAAGCACATTATGTACTCATCTGTGCCATGTGACAAACCACACCCAACCTTGTGGTGTAATATGGATGTTTTTATGCACGTGGATACTGTGAGTAAGGAAGCAGGAAATGGATCTGCAGCTGGTTCTTGTCCTTCTCTGCAGTGCGGCATCTGAGTCCATGGCTGAAACGACTCCTATGACAAGGGTACAGAAAGCTAAGAGTTACTTTGGAAGACAGGATTCCAAGACAAGTGTCTTCACCACTCTAGCCCAGGGTAGAACGTTGGACAGGGGCCTGGGAAGAAGCCATCAAAAATTCCTACTGAGATTTTTGTGGCATGATAGTCTAAGAGCTTTGAACTTTCCTATAGAAATGCAGGATTCAAGACACAATTGTTATTATAGCATGAGACTTTAACGACCTGAGTTTGGAAGCTCCAGTATGGTCCTTCCAATGTCTAAGTAGGCACAAGCACACCCAGATGTGGAAAGAGATGTAGACACAACTCTTAACAAGAGCCATGCTGGAAGGTGTGTAGTTGTGAACGTCCAAAAGCATTTACTGCCAAATGTGTAGTTAACAAAAAGGATGAAGAAATTGGAATAAAAAGGCTCTCTGAGTTTATGCAAAATGAAAAGTTCATTGTCATCCATCTAAAATGTATGATGCCAAACCCAAGGAATATAAAGCAGAAAATCTTCAACCCAGAGAGGCAGCAAGGAAAAGGAAAGATCACAAAGGGAAAATAGACTTTCCCAAGAAATGATGACTGTCCCTTATCAAAAGATGTGCCACCCACAGAAAGGGAGAAGAGATCAAGGAGTCAAGGAGGGGCAAGAACAAGGGAAACACTTGGGCAGAGATATATGTGCCTCAAATCTCCATCTTTAAAAAGAAAAAAAACATTCACCAAAAAGGTCTTACTTTTGTGTGTATGAATATGTATGTGTAAGAAAGGTTTTAGCCTACAATCCTAGAGGAACAAATAAAATAATTGCTAACAATGTTTAATGGAGAGAAATAAGAATCTTCTTACTGGGAAGGATGGAGGAGTGCCCTCTCATGTGAGGCCCCATGGTACTTGGGCCACAGGCACTGCACTGGGGGTTGAAGAACCTGAGTCCTCATCCCACTGCACCCTGGTAGAGGTGAGAACATGAGAGCCCAGGGAGAAGTGGTGAACTGCTTATGGTACTCACAGGAATCAGACTTTCCCAAGCTAAACACCCATGGACCACCAATATTCCACGAGTACACCATGGTATTTCCCTCCTGAAATCCAATGACAGTCTTCCAGATGAAGCCAATGTATGACCTGCTCTCAGTTAATACGCATCCTCCCATAAATGTTTCTTTAGCCATGTGGACCTTTACCACTTTAAGAGCGCTCATTTATTATGCTCAATCAGAATGTGTCCGTGGGTAGGAACTTTGGAAGTACAGTTCTAATGCTGAAGTACAGGAATATACAGTGATAACCCGGCTGTCAAACTCACTTCATTCCCAAGTCATTCAATCACCAAAGGGTTGGAGAACTGAACACATTTTTCTCACAAGAAATAATTAAAACCCAAATATCAATTCTGAGGCCCCCCAAAAATACTATAAATTCATTGTTCTGGGATTCTACCAAATTTTGTAATTATTTCTTTAACTCTGTCATGGTTCTCACAGTTTTCTTCTTAGCCTTACTGCTAGTATCACTTTCTCTGGAGTCATAATTATGATATTTTATATAAATAAAGCATGAAAAAAGCACAAGGATGAATGTTTTAACACACTAATACAAGCACTATATGTTGTCGGGCAGGACTGGTGCTTGGCCTGAAGCATCACCCCTTTGTGTCTGGTTAGATACACCAATTACTCTCTCTCGGCCCATACAGGGTTTTTTAGGTAGGATTTTCAGTTTGACTACTGAGTAAAGCTTCACTGAGCAGATTGTTCTCAAACTTGGCTGTCCAAATACAGCAAAGTTCAAGCGTGGAGCCATTCAACAATCGAGGTATCACTATATTAAATTTTGAGTCCTAAGACTTGCATTTGCATCGGTCCTCTTCCTTCCTGGTTGCTGGTGTTTGAGTAATCAATAAACTGTCAACTTCCTCCTATGGAATAGGGATCACAACATTTTTTGCTTCACAAGTAAATGGACTAGAGGGCTATCAATTCATTGGTGCAAATAAAATGTTCCATGAATCCTGAAAAGCATTTCAAACTGTTCATAATAAAGCCAAAGCACATCCCTTTCTGAAGGATCTCCCTAATATGGATCAAACATACAAAGTCAAAGATACATTCTATGTATATGTGACTGAGTGTTTAACGTGAAAATGATCATTTTTCTAATTCCATCCTTGAAATCTAGGTTCAAGTCACTTTATACTTCAGGGTTTCATGATGATTTTCATACATACTCAGGAATTCTTCCAAAGGTGGAAAAATCATGCCTATACATTTTTCTCAAATATAATGACAATTTCTGAATACTAAATATAATGATGAATAGAGAAGACATGTTATGTTTGAAAGACAATTTTGATTTTGAAGTTGTTTATTCATGTTTGGGAGACAAACCCAAATTTTCAAGACTCAAGTATTTGTGTTGGCCCCAGAGATGTGTTTAGATCCCAGAGAGAGTGCTTAGCAAGCCTAATAGATAAGTTAATAGGTTTCCCAAGAGTCCTCGCAGAGATGCTATAGAGCAAGGCCCACCAGATATGTTGGTTAAAATTCATATTTTGGGGCCCTATCCAACACTTGGTGAATGGAAACTTCTGGAAGGAAAGCTGGGGAGTCCATGTTTTAACAAGCTTTCCACTCTCAAGGGAATTGTTTGCATCCTAGTATGTCAGAAAGTGAAAACAATGATCTGGGGCCCATGTTCAGGGAAGGTGGGAAGGGCTGAAAGAAGTCTAAGGGAATCTTAGCAGCCTGTCACCCACTTCCCAGCGCATCTGCAGGCACTTGGCAGGGGACAGGTCCCTGCAAGGTGAAGCCATAGCAGCAGTACATGAGGCTCAGTGGAATCTGAATTTCGTTTTGTAGAAACAGCGCCAGTGATCTGCATGCTGCATTCAGTTCCCAGATGTTGAGTTCCTTCTTTCAACTGGGAATGAATAATTTATAATTCCATTGTGTTAAATCCAAAATAATAAGCCTGTCTGCAGAAGCAGCACTGAAGTCCATGTTTTGAGGACATACTCATAAATCCTTAAGCACTTCTCTAACTAGCTGAGGACAATTTATGAAGTGGCTTTTGAGAAACGTGGCACTGGAGTTAAGCAAAACTGTGGTCTGCAGAGCATTGTTCAGAGTTATCCAGTACAAACTGAAATGCACCACCTCCGGCCTACCAGTAACATGCAAAGAAAATGGCGCACGTTACGTTGAGACCTGCTGCTCCCAACTGATGCACAGTTTTTCCTGACCAACCCACAGGAAGAGGTGGAGCCAATCCCCAGGCCACAGACATCGTGGTGGGAAAGGGACAACTCTGCTCCCTTCCAGGTTCTAAAAGTTTAGAACCTGCCAGTGGGAAACGTCCCCACCCCTGGGTTGAGGAAAACACCCATGCACCTGGGGGATACCCCACCCTATTGCTGCAGGCATTTTCCAGGTCTTTCCAAAGATGTAGCCACTTCCTACTCTTTTGCTTGGGCTGCCTAGAAGACTGTCCCCAGTGGAGCCAATTTCACCTCACTTGGTATAGGTCACCTCACTATGAGGGAACCAGTTTTCACCTCACTAATAAGAATGTGACTTCTCAAATGTGACTAGCCAGAAAATTACCCCAAGGACTCGTGCCAACCCAAGAGGGATCTTAACAGCCCCCAGAAAAGTGATTTATTTTGAAAGACTAGTTGCTGTGTTTGCAGGGTAGGTACCATGGGAACAAAGTGCAATTATCCGCACAGAAGTGTTTTGCTGCAGAAGCCAGAATACATTCTGGGGCCCATTAGCATCCCCTCATCCTAAGCCCCAAGCCTGGGGCCAGAGCACAGCTAGGCAGAGGAAGCCCAGAGGGAGGAGGGAGGAGAATAAACAATAACGATGGGTCTCTGTCTACAGGTCATTTGCCCTGGTTGAGTAATGAGTAAAACAGACCAAGTGGCATTTCTTCTAAGAAGTCCCTTCCAAAGGGGAAGGAAATGGAGGCGGTGTTTAGGATGGGGCTGTCTCTTCACAAACCTATTTATACATACAAAACATTAAGCTCTCCTCCGTGAGGAAGGAGAGTTACCAGCGAGACCCCATTAACAGGTGACAGACAGCCAGGTCCCCACGCAGCTGAAAGTCAGCCTGGCGAATTCAGACACAACAGCAGCCAGACAGAAATTCTCTTCACCTCCACCTTGAACGATGCTCCTTCCTACTCTTTCTGAAACAAGCGCCCCTCCTCCTAATGAGAGTTTCTCACTTCTGATAGAAATATGGAGAAATATTCCTCTATTATCAAAGTGAATAATGATAGTGACAACGTAGCTGGTCCAGCCTGAAAAGGCCCCCGGGCCCTGGTGACTATTGGCTACAAGAGTACAGGCTGCCCTTTGTTAGATCTTTCCATCCAACTTTGTCCTGAATGCAGGGATGACGTTGCCAGCAAGAAAGCAAAGTGCCAGGTACCGCTGCATCCTGGGGAGCCCGGGAGCGCTGGAGATGGAGGCCAGTATTGGGGGTACCCCTCCTGGACAATTATCATGGGCCCCATGCTTTGTAAAACAAAATTGGCTGTTGTTGCCTTACTGGAAGTCAGTGGCTTTGCTGTCTCTCTTTTTGGAGACAGGAAAGTAAAGCGCTAGGGCCTCAGTAATCTGTCTTAAGATCACGCAGTTGGAATGAGGCCCCGCTGGACTTGGCGCTGGGTCCCTCGAAGTTCTGTACCACAGGTCCTACTTCTTCAGTGCTATAAGAAATTCTAATTCAAAAGGCTAAAAGGAATCCACAGAACTTGTTCATAAAATGGAATATAGGTTCTGCAGAGATTTAAGAATGTGTGTGTCCTGGGATGACGATCTAAATAAATACACAATAGGAAACAACTTCCCCATGTCTGGTTAATTACATAAAGGGAGCTACAGAAACAAGGAAGAGCAGGCAGGCTGCACTCCGTGGGCAGATCTGGAGGTTTAAGCTTATGTTCCCACCAAAGTAGCCTCCAAGACAAGGATTTGGAAGCAAGTAGATTAGTTGAAAGGAAATTGCAGGGACCTCCAGAAAAGGGGTAGGGAAATGGATCAAGAAAGAGAATACTGACGTGGGCATATCGTCATGAACGGGTTTCCACTGTGGACAACAGACCCTCAGCTCTCCCAGCACCTCACAGGCCAAGAGAAAGCCCCAAGTGTTTCTCAAGAGTGGCAGGGAAGAGGGAGGAGACCAAAGAAGAAGTGGAAAAGCACAGAAAAGGAGAAGTTCCTAGCTGATGGTTAGAACACAAACCCCAGAAAATATTTAAATATTCACTTCAGAGTGTACAAGCCGAGCTGGGGGGAGATAGTGAGACGCACGTTGCTGACACCTAGAAAGGATAGCTTGCCTGGGTCTGGTTCTAAACACCAGCTCCTGTGCTACCCGCCTCTCTGAGGCCACCCACGGGGAAAGGCTCCATTCCCACACTGCGATCCAGCGACTGCCACAATCAAGGTCAAAAGGCCGAGAAGCCAGTGCCTGGCAGCAATTAAGTCTCAACCAAGCAGCTAAGGAAGGCAGCATCCCTGGCGACTTTCTCGGATGCTGAAAGAGTGTGTTTATCAAAGTGGGTTAAGTGCTGTAGATAACTTTGTCTGATGGCGTGTTTGCTCGTTTCTTCTCAAGGAATCCTTGTACTCACACAATATCATATCTACGGTCCGTGTCTTCCATCTGCCTGGGCTTTTCTCTCTCATCTGGCTACGTCTTCACTCCTTCTAAGAACCTTGTTTAGAAGCTTGTTTAGAAAATAAAATGCAAAATTCTGCTGAGGTTTAAGAATGTATGTGTGCTTCTACCTCCTTCTTTCAAAATCTTTCAATTCATGCTGAAAGGTCAGCTTCATAATTCCATTTTGTTGTATCTCTGGGAAATATGGTCATGGGCAGAAACAATACTAGAAATTAAAAACTGAACAATAACAAAATGAGGACTCATAGCACCCCTGTAAGAGGACTACAGAGCTGAGGCTTTGTTTCATCCACCAGTGAGCGCACAGTGAGCCTTCACCCATGTTTGTTACATGAAAAACCTCAAGCAACAGCACATCCTGCTGCCAGATAAACCCACAATCTATGCGAAGAGTGAAGCTGCTCTGCAAGTACAGAGAAATCCTAAACAAGACCGCCCCCTCAATACCCTTCCTGCCCCCTACTGGAACACCCTACCCCACCCCGCCAAGCCAGACAGAAATCTGGGAACTTCCACAGAGTCACATGTATGCCCTGCCCCCCATCCAAGGCCCAACCTGCTGCTATTCACACATGCATCTACCAGCTGGAGACAAAAGATTCTGTAACTATCTGGACTGTTATATTCTTTTTTTTTTTTTTGAGACAGGGTCTCGCTTTGTAGTTCAGGCTGGCCCTAGCTTACTATGTAGCCCAGGCAAGCCTCGAACTCGGCAATCCTCCTGCCTCTGCCTCCTGAGTGCTGGGATGACAGGCGTGAGCCACCACGCCTGGCACTGTAGTATGTGGTACTGATGCTGGTGGGCATGAGTCTCCATGCCCAGCATTGTATGTGGTTACCAGGGATCGAACTCAGGACCTTGTGCTTGCTTGCGAGGCAGGTGCTGAAAGTACTGAGCTAAATCTCCAGCCCTGGACTGTTACAGTCTTACAGCTAGAAGTTTCTCCCAGTACCTTTCAGTCCTCTGGTCCATTCTGAAGATTAGAAGATGCGCACTTGTGTACTAACCACCCTGTATCAACACACCAATGGCATAATGTCCAACACTAGGCAAAATTAAGTGTGAAACGAAGAGAGTACGCCACCTCCACAAATGCGCGAATTTCCAAAGACTCAACATTTAGAAAAAAATTACAGACCTAAAATACTATTATAAGATAATTTAAACTAAAAATTAAAGATTAGGGGTATCTTTAGATTGTCTTTATGCCTCTCAAAATTCAAATACCAGAGGATGCACCTGGGAAGGGTTTATTCCAATTCCTATGTCAAAACAAAGCCAAAATTGAGACAAAAAGCCACTGAGTCAAGAGGAAGCTAAATTAACCTTTAAATTATGCCTTGCTGCTTCTGGAAGCAGGCTCCCTACTGCGCCTAACTGAAAAGGTAGACTTCTCCTGTATTTTTTAGTTTAAATGGCTTACTGTATCTGCCACAGTACTACTCTGTCTCAAGACTCTGGAGAACAAAGGGCACATCTTATTTGTTGTTACATCCCCAGGGCCCCACTTACTGCCCAGAATACAGTAGACACTCAATAAATGAAGAGTAAATCGTGAGTGCATAACTGAACTGAAGAAAGGAACTACCCAGGGGCCTGCTGGTTACCAGGCACTGAGTGACATGATTGATATGCGTTATTTCACTCAGTCTTTGTATCAGCTCTCTGATGTGCATCAGTCACTTTTGCATGCAGGGAAAACTATTCAACAGAATTCATCAGGGGTGAAGACAGGACTGACCATTGTTTCTTCCAAATATTCACCACCAGTGTAAGGTGTTGACTTCACGCCCAATGACATCCCACAAGGTGCTTGTGCTTCTCAGCGCACTTAGGGCTTTATGTAACTCAGACTGTGAAATAATTACGAGTTGTGGAGGTTCATCAAAAAGGGGGAGCACCTGGACCAAAGAGTAATGGAGGGAGTGTTTTGCCCAGTCCCACTGGGGTGATGGACAGGCGATCACCCAGTGACGCCCGAGCTTTCATGCACACTTGCACTTTGAATAAGGATCCTAGCACAATGCTACCCCTGCACATGAATTATGGCTCAAGCAAGAAACACAACAAAGCAATTTGCCTCTGTAACTAATACCTCTTGTCTGCAATGCTGAAGGAGCAATACTTTAGCAGGCAGCGAGTTGGATAATTGGAAATAAGGGCAACTCTCTGAGCAATCTGAGGAAGGCTGAGGGAGGCTGGTTTTTATCAACCTTAGAGCTATTTTTTATAATCAGTGTCTATGTGCAAATAAATAAATAAATACAGATGGTGGAATAAGCCTCCTTCATCCAGCAGCATAGGAAAATTCTCTTTACTTTTTAATACTACCTTGAAGCTCTATAAAATAATACTGAAACTCTGACTCCTTGGCTTTGGAAGGAAAGTCAGAGGTAGATTACTGAAGTAGCATTTCTGTAGGTTGAGCAGAATTTTTCCAGAATCAATGCTCTTTCTGATATGGGGGGAGAAAGAGAGAGAGAGAGAGGCGACAAGACCAGACCATGTTTTGTAAGGATTTTTATTGTCTCCTGATTGCTAGGCAAGACCCAAACTTCTTGTTTTTGTAGTCACTCTTGCAATCTGGAAATGCTGGCAGATCTGTGCCCAGAGATATATGTGCATGCGCGTGCGCACACACACACAAACACACACACAAACACACACACACACAGCCTCCTGATGTTTTGTTCCACACTCTTGCAATATCAACCAACTCAGACCTCAAGCCAGCATCTCACCCCTGGTTTAGAAATCATCATGGGAAGGCTGAGGATTTAGCTCAGTGTTGCTAGGCCTATCTTGCGAGTACAAGGGCCCAAGTTTGATCCCTGATACCACCAATAATAAACAAACAAACAAAATCATCACAGAATCCCACAATAAGAATTTGCATGTACACCCAAGGCAATTTCTCATTCCCCATTCTCCCAACTCATTTATGATTTTGGGCAAAGATATTCCAGTACCACATATTGACTGGAAAAATTACAGGCTGGAATCTTCCTCTGTGAGAATGATGAAGGGAAACAATCTGAGAATAAGCATCTTTTGGAGATGTTACAAACAGTGCAACTTTGGAACAATGTTGGGTGTAGAATATAATATAGAAAGACAGAAACTGTTGCATTCACCAAACCTCTGCTTAGTGAACATGACACTTACCCTGTAGAAACCCTTATGATACTGCAGTGGTTGAAAGGAAGACACCAAGAACAAACTCAAGACAAAGATGTGATTAGAAAATCACTGCATTAAAGGAGTGAGAAATTTGCATTTTCTGGGGGAAATGCTGAAAAAGGAGAAAAGTTTAGCCTGCTGGACAGAAAGGAAGGTGGGAAGACAAAAATTCTGAGACCCAGCATAACCACATGTTGAGTTGGGACAGAAACTAATGGAACACTTCAACCCTGAATTCTCAATTCAGCCATCAGTATTACATTAGAAGCTCAGAACTCTCCAGTCGCCTGTTACTTTCAGGATGCAATTCTGAAGCTACAGCGTACTAGACAAGGCTGGCTCCAAATACACTCCAGGTCTGTAACCAGTTCCCTATGAGAAAAGAGCTGTAGACTGGGGTATCGGGGTACAGGACTCCACCCCCTACTATGCAGTCTCCTGGTGGCTTCACCTTCTTCAGGGTCAGTGAGGGGCTGGACCACATGAGCTGCAGAGCCCCAGCTGCTCTGCATGGTCGGCTGAAAGTGACTTTTCAGTGAGGTTCTCTCACCAGCCTCTATTCTCATGCCTCGACCCTGCCTTATTAGTAAATCTGCACTTCTGCACCGTCAGCGGGCTTTTTTCTGCTTGTTCTTCCTCTCCTTGAGAACTACCCATTCTCTGAGGCCTCGCAAGTGTCATCCAAGCTCAAAACGCTGAGTCCAGCATGCACTGCGCCCAAGGCCCTCTGAGAACCACACCCACCCCGTTATCTGTCCTGTCCCCTCCCGCTTCCCCTCCGCCCGCCACTTGGAGACATCACACAGCCCCTTCTCATGGGAATGTTCTGCTCCTCACCTGGGTCCTAAATCCCCTGAAGCCTGAAGCCATTTTTATTATTAGTGCTACTTTGAGATTACCACCGAACTCTGGCTTGATTCTGATTCTGAGCACCAAGAAAATACTGAATAAACAAATGAACAATTAGCTGGTCTATTAGCTGGTCTCTCGCTGCCAGCCCGAGAGGATTGGGTTCAGCACTGCGGGCTCCCTTTGGCTCAGAAACTAAAGTCTTCCAGAGTTCGACCTGCCGGTGAGGCACCAAGCAGCTCCACACTGTGCCTGTCTATCCCTTCTAGGGAGGAAGGCCCTGTCCTAGCCGAGCTCAGGGATTTGTATTCATCCCTGCAAAGTGACAGACCTATGCGAAGGCAAGGGACTGAACAGACACCTGCACAGAAGGAAAATGCTGATCCCAGCACTTCGGGCCTGAGCGCTGTAGCCACTTGGAGGGCCACAGTGAATACTGGGAGCATACCTGTGTCAGCGCATCAGGGAAGCGAAGTGCGCCACTTGGGTGTGAGCTCCCTTGGGACCCAGCCTGTCTGCCAGGGGTCAGCCGCATCAGCAAGAGTCTGGGTGCACACCGCCACCCAACGTGTGAGGTGAAAGACAGGTTAAATGAATGAGCATGTGCACGGACACCGAGTCCCTGGTGGGTGTCCACAGCCTCCTACCGACAGCCTCAAGCTCCTATCAGATGGCGGCTTCCACGGGGCTTCTCTAAAAACAGCCCCCCACCACCGGACAACAGGCTGGAGCCTCGCATGCTGCCTTGCCCTTTCCTCAGTAGCACAATGCCACTAATAATTCCTACTTCACGGGAGGGGAAGACTTAGCTCTACCTTCAGCAAGCCCCATGATGGCTGTGAGCCCCTAGTCCTCCAAACATTCCAGGAAGCTCCGAAGATGCCAGGTGACTGTGCCCCTTCCCTGCAGGCTCAGGGGACCCCAGACATACACATGAGACACGGCTTCCCTGGGGCTGCAGGAACACATGTCCCTTCAGTGGTAAGAAGGACACATTTCCGGGTGATCAGTCCCATAGAGATGCTCACACTGGTACCGTTAGACCTTGGTTCAGGTCCAAACTAACTGGCACCCAAGTAGGTCAAACTCAGGACCATGGCTAACTCTAAGCTTCTGACTAAGTGCACAGAAGGGACACTAAAAGCATGAGAGAAGCTGGGTCATGCAGTACAGTGACCCAAGCAGGGACACTAGAATCAGCCCCACACCACCAGACAAGTGAGCTACCCCTCTGTCTAGTTTCCTCATTTGTAATGTCCTCCCACCACTCTGACTGTTAGGCTGATTTGTACATATTCAAAGTGAAGGGTAACAACTCTATTTAGCCATTGGGATGAGGCTCAAGAGCTGTCATGAGAATTAAGTACTCCAATATTAAGACATTCACTCAGTTATCTAGTGCTGTACCACAAGTCACATCAAAAGTTTGTGGCGTAGGGCCAGAGATTTAGCTCAGTGGTTCCAGGGCCTGCCTCGCAAACACAAAGCCCTGAGTTCGATCCCGGTAACCACCTACAATGCTGGGCATGGTGACTCATGCCCACCAACCATCAATACCACATACCACAGTGCCGGGCGTGGTGGCTCACACCTGTAATCCCAGCACTCGGGAGGCAGAGACAGGAGGATTGCTGAGTTCAAGGCTTGCCTGGTCTACATAGTGAGCTCAGGGCCAGCCTGAACTACAAAGCGAGACACTGTCTCAAAAAAAAAAAAAAAAAA
>PVIC010019091.1:18471-31037 GCA_004025085.1 Thryonomys swinderianus | reverse complement strand
GGGCCGGAGGGTTAGCTCAGTGGTTCCGGCGCCTGCCCCTTGCAAGCGCAAGGACCTGAGTTCAATCCCCGGAAACCACATATAATGCTGGGCGTGGTGGCTCACGTCTGTAATCCCAGCACTCGGGAGGCAGAGACGGGAGGATTGCTGAGTTCGCGGCGGCTTGCCTGGGCACCATAGTGAGCTCAGGGCCAGCCTGAACTACAAAGCGAGACCCTGTCTCCAAAAAGCAAAAAAAAAAAAAAAGAATATAGAATAGCATGGTCAAATTTTGAAATCAAACACGAGCGTGATCAGAAAATATGATGAACTCTAGATTTTTTAAAAATTATTGTAATAAAAGACACATTACTGTCAGTCACCCTAAAAATCCTTCCCCTAACGTTAGTACATTTATCCCGGAATTCTTGTCACTTTCTGAAGCAGTTCTCAAGGTCTTTCTCCCTGAGTGTTTTTATCAAGTATGATAACAGTACAGAGGAGGCAGTTGCAGAGTGGCCTCTAGTGCAAAGGCAGGCTCATGAAACGCAGCCTTGTGTCCTCCACCACTTATTCAAGGGCCAGGAAAGGTAATTGTTTGAATTGGTAGAGGACACAGACATAGCCAGGACCGTCCAGCTACATACACAAGGGAGGACTTCAGAACTGCTTCAAAAAAATGACAAAAGTTTGGGGTATGTGTACACACATCATAGGAGATCAGTTTGAGGATGAATAATGCAATGTGCCTTTTAGTGTAATGCATTTTTAAATTAAAAATTCACTGTATAATCACACCATTTTCAAAGTGGTTAAAAACAGAAGACAAGCAAAGAGGAATAAAAGTATAGCAAACCATGAAAACACTAAAAATAAACAAGCTGGCATGGGTATTTTGGTGTCAGACAAAGTAGATTTTGAAGAAAGGGGTAGCTGACAACTTGCAGTGAAGAATGGGCATATTGGTAAGGAAAACCAGCAGTGGCAAATGGTTGGCAACTATAACTGAAATTGAAAGTTACAGGGCAAAAGTTGTCATAGGTAAAAGAGAAATAAATCCACACTCATAGTTGAGCATTTTAATATGCATTTTACAGACATAATAGTGTACTTAGTACAACTGTCTTACATGTTTTTTGTTTCTGGTTTTCAAGCTGTAAATATAATTAACTTTATAAGTTCTGAGTATATTACTACAAATGTACTGGTAAAAGTAAAAAAAAAACAAAATTAGAAATTTTTAAAACTACAGCTTTATCATAAAAAAACAAGTAAACAAAAACAATGTTAAAAACACCACTCAGTAATGGAAAGGTCCAAACCATGCTTTTATGTGATGTAACCTAACAAACATAAACACAAGTCCACATCTAATTAATGTATCTGGAACATTCCCTCTGAAATGTTAGGCTCCATCACAAGTTAGACCTCAGCATTTTTATAATAACATTTTGAAAATTTAGAAAATGAGCTCTCTAATCACAAAAGAATTAAATTTGAGGGCCGGAGATTTAGCTCAATGGTGCCAGTGCCTGCCTCGCAAGCGCAAGGTCATGAGTTTGATCCCCAGTAACCACATACAATGCTGGGCATGGAGACTCAGCCCTACCAGCAATCAATACCACATACCACTGTGCTGGGTGTGGTGGCTCACGCCTGTAATCCCAGCACTCGTGAGGCAGAGACAGGAGGATTGCTGAGTTCGAGGCTTGTCTGGGCTACATAGTGAGCTCAGAGCCAGCCTGGACTACAAAGCAAGACCCTGTCTCAAAAAAAAAATTAAATTTGAAATGAATCATAAGATAGAAAAGTCTTAAGTAATAGGAAAATTGGCAAGATACTTCCTAATATCCCAGAGTTCAAATAAATATCCCAAAAGACACTATGTATGATTGTGATTTATAGGCGTGACAAGAAAAGAACTCATCAATATTGTGGATTTTGGCCAAAGTAGTGCTTAGGAGAAAAATGCATGGTGTTAAGAGCTTATATTAAAAAGTAAAAGGTCTTAAAATCAATGACCTAATGAGACATAAATGAGTTAAGAGCCATAACATGATTATAAATTGGAAAACTCAATATTAACTAGTTCACTCATATTCATCTATAAATCCAATTTAGGACCAATGAAAATCTATCTTTATTTGTACAGGGTCTCTAAGTTACCAAGAGTAAGCATGATTCTTGTGATTCTCCTGCCTCAGCCTCCCACGAAGCTGGGATTAGAGACATGCACCACCACGTCCAGCAAAAATCCACACACTTTTCTTGTAAAAGTTTGCTAACCAATTCAGAACTTCTTATGAGAATTCAATATATCTCTAAAGAGCGAAGGAATCCTGATAAATAATATGAAACATTATTTTTTCAATGGTTCACCCTAAAGTCTCATGAATCAAAATGCTATGGTGATTTTCCAGGAGTTGATTTGTACACAAATTGAACAAGAGAGTCTAGAAAAGTATCCAACAATGACACTGGCTAGGTTTTTACACAGGTACAAAGGTAATATGGTTGGGGAAAGATAAATTCTTTTAACAATGATACCTCCTGCAATGGCATCAGACTGTTCTTTGTAATGACTGACAGCTGAGCCGTTCAAATTTCACTTTCCTTTCTCACCTTCTGCCGTATCGCGGGACAGAATGACAGATGTGTGTGCCTCCTTCGACAGATGTGTGTGCCTCCTTCGTTCGGGGTTAGTTCGGAGTTCAGTTCCTGCCGAAGAAGCTTCGCTCTGGCCTTGTTCCCCACGCACCACCTAGCGCCCAAAGCAGGCTCCTCTCCCAGTTCGCCTGAGCCGTTTAGAGATAAGAGTAGGAAGCTACCCCTATTTGTCCCAGAAATCCTACCGATGTGAGTCATGACCTGTGCTGTGCCTTCTCGATATGTGCATGAGGCTAAATCAGGATTGTCTTCTCAACTAAGGTCTGTATGCAAGTCCATATCACTGCAACACTAGAATAATCACAGTAACATAAAAAGTTGAACCTGTCTGTAACATTGCATAAATCAACTTGCAAAGAAACTAAAAGTATCATAAAACCCATAACTATAAATGTCTAGGACATTTTTTTAGAAAACGATGACTACTACAAGGTTTTCTTTGTTTTATTTTGTTAACTGAGTTATTGGTACATTTTGTATACGTATTTTGATCGCATTCAACATTAAATATTTGTACCTGGACATGACACATCATTTTTATTAATTTTTATCTTTATTGGTACATTGTGTATACATTTTGTGATCACACTCAATATTGGGAATTTGTACCAGTACATGACACAATTTAATTCATTCTCATTTTGATTCTCATTTTTCCCTTTCCCTTGACGGTAGCACCCCCCAATGCCACAAGGCTTTTTAGAAAAGCTAAACTTTTCTTCCATAGAAGAAAATGATAATAAAAGGCACAGAGTGGCAGAAAGTATTTGCCACACACAGGTCTGACAAGGACTTCTTATACAAAGTAAATATATGCATATATTTGATTTGATCATTGTATTATATATTATGTACATGTACCAACACCTCACAATGAATGTATCCATTACATACTGCAAATATGGACTGATTAAAAATAAAAAGGTATAAATAAAATTTTAAAACCTTATTACACTATAATACACCTTGACAAAATGATGGGATAAATGTGTTTGAGGCAAGGGAGGTGTTC
This sequence comes from Thryonomys swinderianus, assembly GCA_004025085.1. Taxonomy (NCBI): domain Eukaryota; kingdom Metazoa; phylum Chordata; class Mammalia; order Rodentia; family Thryonomyidae; genus Thryonomys; species Thryonomys swinderianus. The sequence continues at coordinate 27,379 of PVIC010019091.1, read as the reverse complement.
TAAGCGTTCCGGACAGAGTAATGATGATATCACTTGAGTGTTACCCACTTTTTGCATTTTCCCGTGTGGTGTGTGTTGACGTACTCATCCCACTCGAGACACCCTCTCAGTGCTACAAACACACCTGCACACTCACCTCGATTCTGGAGGTGTGATGCAAATACGGTGAGCACTTCTCCCAGCATCTGCAAGGGGAAGGCCAGCTTGTGACACCTTCGGCTGTGTTCTCACCCACCGTGTTCCCTGCCTCTGGCACCAGGAGGCTTCCGGTCCTTCCCCAAGGTCAAAATGAGCACAAAAGGTCAATGGAAGCCACACCTGTGTGACCAGAGACCTCAAAGGACTCGCAGAACTTCTTCAGAAAGCGACAAATCCTACAACAGTGTATCAGAAATGGCCAGGGGTCTGTTGAGGGACGTAACAGCAGCATCTCTTTTGCTATAATATTTTTTGCAAAAAATTCAAGCATTCACTGGATGAGTTGATCCCACACATCACACAAGCACACTCTTCAAAATCTTTCATAGTGAAGAAAATACATGCTAAGATTTATACACTTTTAAACTGATGATATGAAATGCACACCAACTAGAACTCTACTATGACCACTTCAAAAGATCTTATAGACAAAACAATATGGTTAAATATAACCAAAACTTTGCCCCTACTCAAAGTATTCAACAAAGATAAAGGAGGATATAAGTCCACAAATAACTTGTTTACAAATGTGTAAGTTCTATTCATGAAAGTTAAAAGTGGATTTAAACTAAATGTATCTGCTCTGACGTGATGTGGTACCGAACAATAAAAAGAAACAAGCAATAATGCAGATAAATCTCAACAAATGTATTGTGTTCATTTGCAGTCCACATTTAAAATTTAAGTTCCCAAAGCACCTGTGAATTACAAAAAATAAAATTCATTACAACATAGTTTTCATTTAAGGCTTATTAAATTAGCTCCCTAAAAGGGGCCCCTGTCTGCAGTCTTCTCTACATCAACACTTCTCAGCTCCAAACAGTTGATTGATAACTGTGCCCTTTCTCCTCTAACTCCAACTAGAGATAGCCATACACATAATAACTTGTATATATTTAATTCAGTTAAGCATATTAGGGGTTCTGATATGGAGACAAGCCATTGTTGAGTGTGTTTGCTTTTCCCTAAAAATATATTTACATAAAATAAAAAGACGGAGATGTGTTGGGAAAAATCCTGTTTGGGAGAAATAATTGGAAGGCCAAAACTGACCAGGTCTTCCTGCAGACAGACTTTGGACTTAATTATTTTACAAAAGAATCCTATTTGGGACAAATAATTGGAACGCCCTTCCTGTCTGCCTGCAACTTTGCACTCAGCTCACCTTCACCTTGGATAACAAGAAGGACTCTAGTCGTCCCACATGCTGTGATGCTTCAAGGTGGAACTGTTCCATTATCAGTCTTTACCCTGCCTTCTGAGTCTTTGTTACATTTTGTTACTGGAGAGGTGCTGAATAAAGCTCTTTTGCTACCCACAAAATAAAATAAAATAAAATTCAGATAAATGACTATTTTTATAGTTTAAACCCTAAGTATGCTCTCTCCCACAATTATGTGATTCAATGTAATAAAGTGCTGATAAATAAAATTTTAAAGATGCGAGGCATTTTGATGCCATCTTAGCACTTGAAGAACAAGAAGATTAAGGACCCTAGAGACAGCTACCCCTGGCACAGCAACCTGAAATGATGTGGGAAGCATCAGTAGCCAATCAGCAGCAAGGGAAACTGAATAACACTCTTGGATTGGCTATTTACAAGGTTTTTGAAAAAAAAAAAAAAGATGAGGAAGATATTTGTGATTTCCAGGAAACTGCAATGGTTTCCACAAATAATTACTTGAGTCTAAAGAAAAATTCACAAACTCTGAACCACAACTTTGGGATGTACTGGACTCCATTTACACGCACACACCCACACACACAACTGTATGTAAATTATTGTGATTATCTAGATTAAGTGAGCTGAAGTATTGCTGATACAAATTTGAAAAGTAGTTTCCACTTCGAAGGGGAAGAGAATGACATCTGTAAGAGAGGCACAAATACACTTTCTAGAGTGATGGAACTGCGGAGGGTATTTGTGAAAATGTACTAATTGCAATTAAAATACGCACATTTTATTTATCTTAAAGGTACTTCAATTAACAAAAACTTGTCAAAAATATCCTAAGAACAAGTAAGGAACAGAATTTACAATGAGAATTAAAAGATAGCTTGATGACATTTACACTATGTACTGATAATACGATTAAAGGAGTTTATATGAAATGTCTTTAGGCCAGCAGAGAAATCATCATCTCTGTGAGTTGCCTATGCAAAGATATTTGGCAGAAAGTTTATCATCTGTCTTGAACTGATTCTGATATTATCACAGTTAATATTTTTAGTGTTTATGCCCAATATGTTTCCATCAGATTTTATTTGTTATTTTTATGATACATATTTTATGCAGAAACCACCTCCTGGAACACTAACAAAATATCCAACTTGGAATTATCCAGATTTGGGAAACTGTAAATATGTATAACCATTTTATCAGACAGCATTGGGAAGTGTCTACTTCCTTAAGCTACATGTGGATTAAAGTCCACAAATAACTTGTATGCGAATGTGTAAGTTCTATTCATGAAAGTTAAAAGTGTTGCTTCTAATACACCCAGCTTCTTAATGCACTCCCCTGAGCAATTCTGCTTTCATTTTGGCTTTCTCGAGTTGTTTCATTTGGAAAATCCGATCTGCTGTTAAAGCAGAAAGCTGATTGTCTCTGTTGAGGAAAGAGTTCATTGACTGTCCGGCACAGGGTTGTACACACTGTTGGCATCATCTCCTACCAGCAGTGGCCGCCATCTCCCACCATTTGCAGAGACTGAATACACATTTGGGTCTGTTCCACGTACGGCCACTCAAAATATTAGTACTTGGGAGGAAATTTATGCTTCCATTCTGCTCTCAAAGTGTTTGCTCCATCTCAGGATATGTATGTAACTCAGAGATAAGCCTGTGCATGACCTTTACAGACTTACATGTGGAACCAAAGGATTTCTTTGTCTACTTCCCTTTTTGGGGGAGTGCCCGTCTTCTGATCCTACAGTGCTACAAAAAATCTTTCTTTCTTTCTTTCTTTCTTTCTTTCTTTCTTTCTTTCTTTCTTTCTTTCTTTCTTTCTTTCTTTCTTTCTTTCTTTCTTTCTTTCTTTCTTTCCTTCCTTCCTTCCTTCCTTCCTTCCTTCCTTCCTTTCTTTCTTTCTTTCTTTCTTTCTTTCTTTCTTTCTTTCTTTCTTTCTTTCTTTCTTTCTTTCCTTTCTTTCTTTCTTTCTTTCTTTCTTTCTTTCTTTCTTTCTTTCTTTCTTTCTTTCTTTCTTTCTTTTTTCTTTTTCTTTCCTTCCTCTTTCTTTCTTTTGTGGTTTCATTCTTTCTCCCTTCCTTCCTTCCTTCCTTCCTTCCTTCCTTCCTTCCTTCCTTCTTTCCTTCCTTCCTTCGTTCCTTCCTTCTTTCCTTCCTTCCTTCCTTTCATTCCTTCTTTCCTTCTTTGTAAGGTCTGTCTAGAAAATCCATTTTTAGAGTTCTGTTCACACTGCTCCTTAACTAAGCAGTAATGCAACTGGGGCCTGATTCTGGCCAAAGCTGCATGAGAAAAAATAAGGGAAGACAGAGGGCAAAGTGACACTGGGAAGTACTTCTTCAAGCTTTGATAATCGTTCAAAATTGACATGTTTTGGTTACTTTCCAGAGACAGATAATTATGATGTGTTCATCATGTAGAAATTTTATGTGAAATCAGCTAGAGAAAAATTCAAATGAATTTTTTAAAGTGAAAAGGCATCAATGTTATTATCTATGTAAACACAGATGTATAGCTGGTGAAATGAAAATATTCTAAATAGATTTTTGAAAAAGTCATTTTTAAATACTGCATAGGAAATTAATGTCACCAAAGATATAAATTATAATATGTAGAATAACTGCTGTGATTATTGTATTTACTATGTATGGGGAAAAATCTATATTTTGTTTTATTAGATTTATTTTACATTCAAAACTAAATTATATTTTAAAACAAACTTGAACATTTATATTTGACTAATAGTATTAATTTATTTAAGAATTACAAATTAGACAGAAGACCAAGGATTATTCTGAGAGTTTCCAGCAACATTCCTAGTGAGTTATTAAAAGGACATTATATTTTACCATGTGATTATTTTTTCCACATAGAAACTTAGTAATCTCTAGTTATACTGAACCATTTCCAAGTGACTTAACTATCTTCCTATATTAACCCATAATCTTAACAGGAAATTATTTAATAGAATTCCTTTAAAAATTAGTTGGCTCATAGAATTCAAGGTAGTATCCTTAAAATGGAAATAATTCTACTTCTGTATTATATCAAAATGTGGCCTGGCATGAAACATTAGGCTTATTATGAAAGGGTAGAAGAAAAATGATGAGAAGTTTTATTATATTTATATCAAAGTAATTCCACATTCAAAGAGTAATAGCCAATCAAATGTAGGAAGATGAATTTCCATATTGCTTTGTCTGGTATATTTGTTTTATGAATTAATACCCTAGTGTAGAGTTTGGCAAAAGAGCAAAAATTACAATGAACTATTACATTTAACTAAATGAATTGTTTGTGCATTGAAAGAAAAATGAATCCAAGCAGACTTTTATTTCTTTTATTTTTGATGAATTCTGTTTTTTAGAGGTACACTCACCCAACAGCATGAAATTGAAATGACCACTACTCTCCAATTGCCCCTTCGTCAATCTCATGTTTTGCAAATATTACTTGCACTACTTTTTAGCCAGGGGTAATCAGTACCAAGAATTACAATTGACAAAATAAATGATACCAGTTTGGTAGCTGAAATAAAAATTTCCTTGATATATACTTATGAAGTCAGTCTAAAAACTACTATGCAGTTTGATATTTAAATATGTAAAAGCAAGGGAAAATATAATCATCCAGAAAGTGTTTTCTTATAAAGGTAATATCTATTTTCAAATAAAAAGCTCTCTTTTAATCTTGTTTTCATAATGTAATTTACTTAAGTCTAATATAAGCATAATACACAGTAATGGGTTTTCTGGACCACAAAGTGAATATAGAAAATAAATTCATTATTTCTTCTTTAGCAGATTTCCTCTTAATCTTGATTCTGTAGACAGAATAACTTTTTCTCTCTGACAACACTGACAAGGATGTCAAATTAATTTTCAGTAAAACAAGAAGTCTTCAAAATATGGCCTTATCATATTTAATAATTTTATTAACTTGCCACATGTGCTCCTTTTAAATCTTCCACTTCATTTTAATATGGCATTGTTCCCTCAGTATTATCAAGCATGAGAGTTTCTATGTGCATGCTGAATTTTTCCAAAGGAAGACACTTTGTAGAAACTCTTCGACACTTCCAGTTTTCCTGGTATGCTCACCTTTTTACATTTTTGTTTTGTACATTTGATTTTAGGAATAGAATAAGAGTGCAGTTTTATAGGTTAAAACTCATCTGTGATTACATCTAAACTTCAACGACTGTGTGGTTTGATCTGTTTTTTGAAGGACAAGTCGCTTCCAATGGCCTAGAATCTGGGTTGTTTAAAAAACAATCCTTATGGCAAAATAAATATTAGTAGAGGAGTAAATAGTTGCATATGTTTTTAAGAACAAATGCAGAAAACTCAGCTGCCTACCCAAAATAAAGCAGAGTCTATGTCCCCTAAAATATTTCCTTATATTTATTTAGCATTTAAATTTCTTTACATTTATTTAGTATTGTAGTTTCTTACATGTTGTTTTTAAATCAACTTGAACCTTTTTATGCTTACTTTATATTGTTCTATTCTGCTTGTCTGTGTCACAAGAATCCTAAAATAGGTAACTCCTCCTTAGGCAGGAAAGAAAGACTTTGAGTTTCACACTAGCACTCTGCATATCCTGGATGGATGGAGAACAGAAAACCCACAGGCCCCTTCTTGAGACTTGTGCAGAGGCCTCCATGCTTGACTTGAGTCTGTGTGAGCTCATAGACTTCCAGAGGACAGATCTCCCCAGCATGGTCAGTTATCATATTGAAGCAGCCCTAAATGTCTTACATGTTGTCGACTCAAATTTCTCTACACATTGTCACTTGCCTCCTATATATTTGAATTGTGTACTTTTTTAATGAACAAAAATGAACTTCAAAATGAGCTAGAATAATAGTTGTACTAGCATTTCTTATTTAAGCCTGAGTAATGTATAAAATTTTCCTTGAACAAGAGACATTTTGAAGAAAATATTCTTCTCTCCTTGACTCTTGACACATTACAAAAATCAATTAGAAATTTATGAAAAATGTTTTTTTGTAAAAAAATTTGTCATTGTGTCATAGTGAGTGTGACAAAATTCTGATAATTTTGAGAAATGTATCAGTTGTGAGTTCCTACCACATTAAGATATAAATTGTTTTTGAGCACTTCTAATAGAAAGATTGAGGGCCTTTGAATATTCACTTCTCTAGTATCAACAGAGTCCTTGATAACCATTCATTTATTTTCAATCCTTATTGTTATGTTGGTTCATCACCAATTCTACAGAACATATATAAATAGAATTACAAATGCATGGCCTCAATATAATGCATTTGGGATCTATGTACATATTACAACTTTTTTCTCAAATAATTAATAGTCATTTGAATAATTCTCAGTTTTGATTTCTGTGAAAAAAGTTGAAGATAGTCAGCTGCCCTTTAAAGGTGAAGAGAAAGCAATAGTGTAGAAAAGAAAATCTTTTCAATAAATGCTGCTGGAAAAACTGTACATACATGCAAAAGTGAATATAAAGATAGATATTACATTTTTAATAATTGAATTCTTTATTGGTGCATTTTATATACAGCTCACAATCACACTCAACATTGGGGAATTTGTACCAGTATATCACATGTGTTAATTCTCATTTTTACCCATATCCCTACCCACCCCAAAACCCTCCACCCCCTATATATGTTCTTTATTTTTCTTTTCAAATCATATTTATCATTTTCCCTCATTACTTTCCCCTTCCACATTTCCTTTGAATATTTCCTATTACAAAAACTACTTGAAGTGGATCACCAAAGGTGAAATGCAAAACTAGGATTTTTCAAAAAAATTAAGTGAGAGAAAATCTAAATGATCCGGTGTATGGCATTAACAGATTAAGATAAAAGACCAAAACCACACACAAAAACAATTCATAGATTAACCTTAATATCACAAGAACATGTCATTGTAGATTTACCAGTGTGGCCTTAGAACACATCACTAATATATGGAAAAAGGGGTATGTTGATATATCTTCTGGTTCTTTAATTCTTCTATGAATCAAAAGTTGCTCTTCAAGGTAAAGATGTTATATGCATTTAAAAACTCTTGTTGCTGTTATTCTAAATGCCTACCTACAGGTATGTTTTGACTTTTTTAATAAAAACAAGAAATTTTAATGTTGGACTGAATGATGAGTATTATAATTTTTAAAGAAATTTCCAAAGTTTCTATCCTATTTCTATTCCAATAAATACCAAGAGGGATTTTGAATCACATCTGGAGTCATCACTCATTCAAATTCTAGCTGTTCTGAAAGTGTATAGTTCTACACTCTGATTAAACCATATTAATCAATTGCCTTAATGACTAATGATGCTGGTCATGTTTTCATGTCATTATTTACTACCTGTATATTTGTCTGGAGAATATTTTATTAAATTTTACTTCTCATTATTGTACTTTAGTTTTATGACTGATTTGTAAAAATTCTTTATATATTTTGGGAACAAGGATTTTATTAGATATGATTTTAAAAACTAAAATTCATGCCTAATGGTTTGATACTGACATCCTCCAAACAGCAAAGGGTTTTAATTTAATGACATTCATTCACTGTATCATTTTTCAAACACATTTTAGGTTTTTGTGTTGTATCTGGCAACTATTTTTGTCAAATTTAAAGTCATGAATCATAATTCTATGCTTTATTCTTAGAATTTTAGTTTTAGGTCTTCCATTTACAGCTACAACCTATTTCTAGTTAATAATTGTGTCACATATAATTTCAGGCATAAGTTGAGGCTCATTACTGTTTTTTCATTATGTGCTCCATTTTTCTATAATCATATCTTAAAGATTATTCATTACATTAAATTGATCAGTTTTTTTAAATGACATATATGCATGAGTTTCCTTGTTGACTTTTTGTTCTTTTATGCTGTTAAATGATTTTGTCCATAAGTCAACGCCATGCTGACAAGATTATCATGTATTTACCAGAGCTGTAGAAGTCAGGTTGAGCACTTGCATTTTATTCTGTTTATGGAACATATTAAATGGCGGGGCAATATACTCAAAAATAAACTCATTAAAACACCGATTACACTCAGAAAGAGTATGATTCTATTTACTAAGTAATTGATTAAAATATACTAAACTTCATATTGAATGGATTCAAAAATAATACTAAAGTAAGTCACAGAACAAAACAGTGGGAAAGAACCATGACTGGTATTAAACGTTAGCATTCAACAAAATTATCAAAAACATTAAAATTTAGGAAGGTTTGCGTGCCTTTGATAAGGGAAATGGGCTTCAGGGGTAAATAATGAGGGGAAAGAAAAAAATTGATGATTAAACTAAAAAGGATTCAGGGGCCAGAGATTTAGCTCAGTGGTTCCAGTGCCTGCCTCCAAGCACAAAATCCTGAGTTGGATCCCCGGTAACCACATATAATGCTGGGTGGGTTTACTCATGCCCACCAGCCATCAATACCACATACCACAGTGCCGGGCATGGTGGCTCACGCCTGTAATCCCAGCACTCGGGAGGCAGAGACAGGAGGATTG